>NW_025572572.1:0-51605 GCF_020424385.1 Procambarus clarkii
CTTTTTATTATGAGGTTCTTCCTTATTGTTTGTAGGAGCGGTAAACACAGCTGATTCTCGTAAACACAGCTGATTCTCGTAAACACAGCTGATTCTCGTAAACACAGCTGATTCTCGTAAACACAGCTGATTTTCGTAAACACAGCTGATTCTCGTAAACACAGCTGATTGTCGTAAACACAGCTGATTGTTGTAAACACAGCTGATTCTCGTAAACACAGCTGATTCTCGTAAACACAGCTGATTGTTGTAAACACAGCTGATTCTCGTAAACACAGCTGATTGTCGTAAACACAGCTGATTCTCGTAAACACAGCTGATTCTCGTAAACACAGCTGATTCTCGTAAACACAGCTGATTCTCGTAAACACAGCTGATTGTCGTAAACACAGCTGATTCTCGTAAACACAACTGATTCTCGTAAACACAGCTGATTGTCGTAAACACAGCTGATTCTCGTAAACACAGCTGATTGTCGTAAACACAGCTGATTGTCGTAAACACAGCTGATTGTTGTAAACACAGCTGATTCTCGTAAACACAGCTGATTCTCGTAAACACAGCTGATTCTCGTAAACACAGCTGATTGTTGTAAACACAGCTGATTCTCGTAAACACAGCTGATTGTTGTAAACACAGCTGATTCTCGTAAACACAGCTGATTGTTGTAAACACAGCTGATTCTCGTAAACACAGCTGATTGTCGTAAACACAGCTGATTGTTGTAAACACAGCTGATTCTCGTAAACACAGCTGATTCTCATAAACACAGCTGATTCTCGTCAACACAGATGAAAATAGTCGTCAGGACAGCGATCTTGTTCGTGTTTAGGACCCGAGTTCGAATCTCCCGTTGTCCCAAGTGAATGTAAGGAGATATAAATGACCTTGTTGCTTGCAACAGTTGAAGCTCAATTGCATTGCAGAAAATCTCAAGTAATGTGTTAGGGGTGTCGTTGAAGGGTGATTAATCTTGTACTCAGCTGGGGAAATTACTCGTATTAATCATTCTCTGAAAAATGGCTAGGAAATGTTGGCGGTTTTGGTGTGTGTGTGTGTGTGGGTGTGTGTGTGTGTGTGTGTGTGTGTGTGTGTGTGTGTGTGTGTGTGTGTGTGTGTGTGTGTGTGTGTGTGTGTGTGTGTGTGTGTGTGTACTCACCCATTTGTGCTTGCGGGGGTTGAGCTTTGGCTCTTTGGTCCCGCCTCTCAACCGTCAATCAACTGGTGTACAGATTCCTGAGCCTATTGGGCTCTATCATATCTACATTTGAAACTGTGTATGGAGTCAGCCTCCACCACATCACTGCCTAATGCATTCCATCCGTTAACTACTCTGGCACTGAAAAAGTTCTTTCTAACGTCTCTGTGGCTCATATGGGTACTCAGTTTCCACCTGTGTCCCCTTGTTCGCGTCCCTCCAGTGTTGAATAGTTTATCCTTGTCTACCCGGTCGATTCCCCTGAGGATTTTGTAGGTTGTGATCATGTCTCCCCTTACTCTTCGGTCTTCCAGTGTCGTAAGGTGCATTTCCCGCAGCCTTTCCTCGTAACTCATGCTTCTTAGTTCTGGGACTAGTCTAGTGGCATACCTTTGGACTTTTTCCAGCTTCGTCTTGTGCTTGACAAGGTACGAGCTCTATGCTGTGTGTGTGTGTACTCACCTAATAATGAGCCCTCTATGCCTGTGTGTGTGTGTGTGTGTGTGTGTGTGTGTGTGTGTGTGTGTGTGTGTGTGTGTGTGTGTGTGTGTGTGTGTGTGTGTGTGTGTGTGTGTGTGTGTGTGTGTGTGTGTGTGTGCGTGCGTGCGTGTGTGTGTGTGTGTTGTGTGTGGTGTGTGTGTGTTGTGTGTGTGTGTGTGGTGTGTGTGTGTGTGTGTGTGTGTGTGTGTGTGTGTGTGTGTGTGCGCGCGTGTGGAAAGACTATTAACTATCTCTCACCGCCACGTATTTAACAAGCCACCATACCTTGAGGTTACCTTGAGGTGCTTCCGGGGCTTAGCGTCCCCGCGGCCCGGTCGTCGACCTGGCCTCCTGGTTGCCGGACTGATCAACCAGGCTGTTGGACGCGGCTGCTCGCAGTCTGACGTATGAGTCACAGCCTGGTTGATCAGGTATCCTTGGAGGTGGCTTATCCATTCTCTCTTGAACACTGTGAGGGGTCGGCCAGTTATGCCCCTTATGTGTAGTGGAAGCGTGTTGAACAGTCTCGGACCTCTGATGTTGATAGAGTTCTCTCTCAGAGTACCTGTTGCAGAGTACCTGTTACCATCTCTCCAACACCCAGACTTAAGCCTCACCTCTACCCCCCACTCCACGCCAGCCTCTAAAACAACATGACCACCTTGAGAACATCACGACCTGGCCATTAGCCACTATTGAAAGCAGTTTATAAGGCTGCACATTTTTCACCCTGACAAACCAGCGTATCTATGAAACACCCTGATAAATTGTGTATCGCTCTCTTTCCTTTTCATATCTTCGTGTGCCTTATCCCCCTTGTTTTATCACGTTCCTTAGCCCCGTCGGTCCGTAAGTCCGCAATCAGAGAGAGATAGAAAGAGAGAGAGAGAGAGAGAGAGAGAGAGAGAGAGAGAGAGAGAGAGAGAGACAGAGAGAGAGAGAGAGAGAGAGAGAGAGAGAGAGAGAGAGAGAGAGAGAGAGAGAGAGAGAGAGAGAGAGAGAGAGAGAGAGAGAGAGAGAGAGACAGAGAGAGAGAGAGAGAGAGAGAGAGAGAGAGAGAGAGAGAGAGAGAGAGAGAGAGACAGAGAGAGAGAGAGAGAGAGAGAGAGAGAGAGAGAGAGAGAGAGAGAGAGAGAGAGAGAGAGAGAGAGAGAGAGAGAGAGAGAGAGAGAGAGAGAGAGAGAGAGAGAGAGAGAGAGAGAGAGAGAGAGAGAGAGAGAGAGAGAGAAAGGGGAGACTCTAATAACTTATCACCATATAACCGAAATCAACAACTCCCTAAATCAGACTAGGAGAAAGGAACATCCGGGCCCCTGATGGAATCACAGACGAAGGTGTTTCATAACTCAGCCGACAGATGACGCCTCAGGAAGGTGGATCTGGGGTATTATAGGGAGAGAGGGACATCGTAGAGAAGGTAAACAGGTCTGTATTTCACTCTGGGGACGCTCAGAGGGCGTTGCAGTAACTCAGGAAAGGCGGGGGGGGGGGGTATTATATCTGGAACAGTCAGTCGGTACGCGGCAAAGCACTATACGGGCTCGCCATAGCCCGTGCTACTTGGAACTTTGTGTTCCAGGTAGCTAATCTTTGACAACTACAACGGTACGCGGGGGTATTGAGCCTAGCGACGTGTGTTGTAATAATGTGTTGTGATCATTGGAGGTGCTGCTATCCTGTACTATGCTATCCTCTACTGTGCTATCCTCTACTGTGCTATCCTCTACTGTGCTATCCTCTACTGTGCTATCCTCTACTGTGTTATCCTCTACTGTGTTATCCTCTACTGTGCTATCCTCTACTGTGCTATCCTCTAGTGTGCTATCCTCTACTGTGCTATCCTCTACTGTGTCTAATTTGCCAAACACTTGTCTTGTTATATGAAGAACTAGAACAATGTATAAGAACAAGAGCGTATAAGAACGTTTAACAATTATTTTCTATATATATATACACTAGAACAACCGCTGCCATTCATCGCCAAACAATCAGGGCTTCGTGAGTCTAATTGCCATCTTAGCCTTGGTCTCAAGACCCCAAACACGTCCGAGTTAATTAGCTCGTTGAGGTCCTCAAGCTTGTAGCTCTGACTAGCGTCGTCTTCATAACTTGAGCAGAACATGTCACATACAGGGTGTGTGGGTGAGGGTGTGTGGGTGAGGCTGGGATATGTAGTGTATGAATGAGGTATATGGTGTATGGCTGGGATGTATGTCATACCACCCACAGGAATTCAGTTTTACAGTAATACCTCTTTCATGAGGAGTCGACCCCCATATTTATTCACCCATAAATATCACCAGGAATTGTAGGTTAATGGGTGATATAAGAGGTTAGATAGAGGAGTGGGGGGCTTCTACAGGCATCAGCTGGAGTTGGGGGTTGGAGGGTTGTGGTATTATGGACTAATGTTAGAGAGTGATTTTGACCCAAACTGACCATTTGAGTTTGACCCAAACTGACCATTTGAGTTTGACCCAAACTGACCATTTGAGTTTGACCCAAACTGACCATTTGAGTTTAACCCAAATGTTAGAGTGAGTTTGACCTAAACTGACCATTTGAGTTTGACCCAAAAGTTAGAGAGTGAGTTTGATACGTGATATGTGTCTGTCACGTATCTGTCACGCAACAGATACGTGACAGATACGTCTAAGAAACGTCTAAGAACAGAACGTCTAACGTTACCTGTCCCTCTTACCTACAACAGTACCACTTAAACATACATCTTAACTTTAAAATATTTATGATTTACCAATTGATATTACTACCTAGATTCTCAATTTCAAATTCCTTTTATAAACTTTGCACTTAAGACTTGTCAGTCTGTTTCATAAATTGATAAGTTTGCTAATTATCAATTAATCATTAATTTTCTCATTTAAATATTTGCATATTGATATTAGGTACTATGGTCCCCATACCCATCCTGTGGGTGGTGGTGGACCCCATACCCATCTTGTGGGTGGTGGTGGACCCCATACCCATCCTGTGGGTGGTAGTGGACCCTATACCCATCCTGTGGGTGGTAGTGGACCCCATATCCATCCTGTGGGTGGTGGTGGACCCCATACCCATCTTGTGGGTGGTGGTGGACCCCATACCCATCCTGTGGGTGGTAGTGGACCCTATACCCATCCTGTGGGTGGTAGTGGACCCCATATCCATCCTGTGAGTGGTGGTGGACCCCATACCCATCCTGTGGGTGGTAGTGGACACCATATCCATCCTGTGGGTGGTAGCGGACCCCATCCCCATCGTGTGACTAGTTGTGCACCCAATACCCATCCTGTGGGTGATGGTGGACCCCATACCCATCCTGTGGGTGGTAGTGGGCCCCATACCCATCCTGTGCTAGGTGTGCACCCAATACCCATCCTGTGGGTGGTAGTGGAAATTGCTAGCGTCTAACGAGGGCTTAATGAACTACGTTTACGTAACGTTAAAAAGAGAGAAAAAAATGATTGCGCCATATTAACCATTTTTAACCTAACATTCCTAATGTTAACTTCCTTTCGTCCTCAGGTACAGCCAACTACAGCCACACATTACAAGGCAACGAGAACAGTCTCTGTACTGAACAACGGAATAACTGAACAACGGAACATCAACGAGGGAATAGAACAACGCCCTGCTCCTCGCTACTTGGTATCTCAAACACTGGCATTATATCCTGCCTTCCTTAATTAAATGTGATTTGTACTGCTGGGAACACTGTTCTCGCGGCCCGGTCTCTGACTAGGCTGTTAGATGCTGCTGCTATCCTGAACCCACAACCCTGGATGATCGGATATAGTTTGGTGGTGTTCATAGACTCCAGGACCTACAACAAATCCACAAGGGCCGTGACGAGGATTCGAACCTGCGTCCGAGAGCATCCCAGACGCTGCCTTAATCGACTGAGCTACGACATGGCCAAAAGGAGTTGAAAAACTCCTCTTCTCTCCATACAACACCTTCCTCGTATCTGGCATTTAGTAATGCCACTGAAGCTTGGCATTATGGCTTGTAAACACTCTTGGTTAACTCTTGCCAGGAAGTCTCTACTCCCTCGGTAAGACAGCCCTACTATAGTGTTAACTTAGTCTTATAAACTGTTAGACAGGGGCTATACAATTAGCCATTAACTCCACAAGTAGGCAAGGTGGTTATCTTGAGGTTATCTTGAGGTGATTTCGGGGCTTTAGTGTCCCCGCGGCCCGGTCCTCGACCAGGCCTCCTTTTTGTTACACACTCCCCAGGAAGCAGCCCGTAGCAGCTGTCTAACTCCCAGGTACCTATTTACTGCTAGGTGAAAGGGGCATCACGGTGAAAGAAACTCTGCCTATTTGTTTCCGCCTCCACCGGGGATCGAACCCGGAACCTCAGGACTATGAATCCGAAGCGCTGTCCACTCAGCTGTCAGGCTCCCTGTTTCCTGTATCAGGCTTAGTTTCCAGTTATACCGTAATTACATTGAAATGGCCTGGGTAAATACTTGTTTGAGGGTGTGGAGAGATGTGAAGGTCAGTGAGTGGACCCACGTATTCGACGGGCTCACCATAGCCCGTGCTACTTGGAACTTTGTTCCAGGTAGCGAATCTTTAACAACAACAACAGGACCTATTCTGTCCTATTCCAGGATGGAATAGCATCTGGACCTATTCCAGATGCTTTCGGAGATTGAGCTTTGGATCTTTGGTCCCGCCTCTCGACTGTCGATCTACTGGTGTATAGATTCTTGAGCCTACTGCCTCTGCAGTAGGCTCAACAAAGACATGAGAAATGACAACAAAGAAATGAGCGAGTTACTGAGGAAGCAGTACGACTCTGTTTTCAGCGAGCCATTAAACGCAATAAAGATTGATAACCCAAATGAATTTTTCATGGATATGATACCAACATCAAATCATATATCAGACGTCGCCCTATCCCCACTAGATTTTGAAGAAGCTATAAACAGTATGCCTATGCACTCTGCACCAGGCCCGGATTCTTGGAACTCCATATTCATCAAAAACTAAAAAACCACTATCGCAGGCCCTTCACATTCTGTGGAGACAAAGCCTAGATACTGGCGTTATCCCTGACATACTAAAAACAACAGAGATAGCACCACTCCATAAAGGAGGAAATAAGGCAGAGGCAAAAAATTACAGACCGATAGCACTAACATCGCACATCGTAAAATTTTTTGAGAGAGTGCTAAGAATTAAGATCACAAAATACATGGAATCACAGCATCTCCATAACCCTGGACAACATGGTTTCAGAACAGGGCGCTCTTGCCTGTCGCAGTTGCTGGACCACTATGATATGGCATTAGATGCTATGGAAGACAAACAAAACGCTGATGTAATTTACACAGATTTCGCAAAAGCTTTTGATAAATGTAACCATGGTGTTATTGCACATTAAATGCGTTCAAAAGGAATTACCGGGAAAATAGGCAGATGGATCTACAATTTCCTGACTAACAGAACCCAATGTGTAATAGTCAACAAAATAAAATCCAGCCCATCAACCGTGAAGAGCTCAGTCCCCCAGGGTACTGTGCTTGCTCCAGTACTTTTTCTCATCCTCATATCGGACATAGACAAGAACACAACCTATAGCACTGTATCATCCTTTGCAGATGACACTAGGATTTTCATGAGAGTTGGCAACATAGAGGACACGGCAAACCTCCAATCAGATGTAGATCAGGTCTTTCTATGGGCTACAGAAAATAATATGGTGTTTAACGAGGATAAGTTCCAGCTCATGCGCTACGGAAAAATTGAAAATATAAAAACGGAAACCACGTACAAAACTCAGGCAAATCATAACATAGAACGAAAAGGCAATGTAAAGGATCTGGGTGTACTCATGTCGGAAGACCTTACCTTTAAAGAACACAATAAAGTAGTCGTCACAACTGCAAGAAAAATGACAGGTTGGATAACAAGAACCTTTCACACTAGAGATGCTATACCGATGATGATACTTTTCAAGACGCTAGTGCTCTCTAGAGTGGAGTACTGCTGCACAATGACAGCCCCTTTCAAAGCTGGATAAATTGCTGACCTGGAGAGCGTGCAGAGATCCTTTACTGCTATAATCCACTCGGTAAAACATCTAAATTACTGGGACCGACTAAAGAGCCTAAATCTGTACTCCCTTGAGCGCAGGCGGGAGAGATACATAATAATTTACACGTGGAAAATAATTGAGGGGCTGGTCCCAAACCTGCACACAGAAATAACATCACATGAGACCAGAAGACATGGCAGGATGTGCAGAATACCCCCGTTGAAAAGCAGAGGTGCAACAGGTACTCTGAGAGAGAACTCTATCAACATCAGAGGTCCGAGACTGTTCAACACGCTTCCACTACACATAAGGGGCATAACTGGCTGACCCCTCACAGTTTTCAAGAGAGAACTGGATAAGCACCTCCAAAGGATACCTGATGAACCAGGCTGTGACTCATACATCAGGTTGCGAGCAACCGCGTCTAACAGCCTGGTTGATCAGTCCTGCAACCAGGAAGCCTGGTCGACGACCGGGCCGCGGGGACGCTAAGCCCCGGAAGCACCTCAAGGTAACCTCAAGGTAAGGTATTGGGCTATATCATATCTACATTTGAAACTGTGTATGGAGTCAGCCTCCACCACATCACTGCCTAATGCATTCCGTCTGTTACAAATGCATTCCATCTGTCACAATGCATCTGCCTAATGCATTCCATCTGTCACAAACCAAATACAACAGAATGTTGTATTTGGTTTGTGAATTAGATTTTGAAATGAACAACTTCAAACATTCAAGCTGAGGATCATTTAGAGACTCGTTAGTATTTGGTGAAGTGAAGGAGTGCCTGTTGGCCATTGTTAATTGACACTTGAGACTCGCTAAATGTTGACCAATGGAGTGAGGTTTAGGGTGAATGTCCACCAATCAGCGGCCGGGTTTGGTGGGCTGCTGGGTATAAAAGTGAGAATGAGACAAAAAGCACTTCAGTGTTGTTTTACCTCACTTTTGGTATACAGTTCCAGCTTCGTCTCCTGAGGTTAGCTGTATGTGAGGGTCCCCCCCCCCCCCCCCCCCCCACCCCCCCCCCCCCCCCCCTCCGCCCCCATGTTGCGTCCCCTGTCCCCCTCCCTTCCTCCGCCCCATGTTGCGTCCCCGCCCCCCTCCTTGCTGCGTCCCCGCCCCCCTCCTTGCTGCGTCCACTTCACCTTGCATCACCCCTGCCCCTTTGTTGCGTCCCATGCCCCCTCCCCTTCACCTTGCGTCACCCCTGTGCCTAAGTAAACTTGTCACGCGCCATAAGTAAACCTCAGATGCTAGTCTCCGGACACTACCCGCAGTGGATTACTCTAGCTGTTCAAAGTTGTAGTTTGGGAATGTTCAGTCTAGCCCAGCCATGCACATAAGCTAATCTAGTTTCGTAGGACGATGTTCGCACATGTTTAAAGGACAGTTAAGCTTTTACTCTAGTGTAAAAAGTAAACCAAATGACTGTTCTTAAGCCACAGCAAACTAGACACTCCATCCTGTGGCATACCTGGTAACATGGTAAGTAAAATGTGCTAGTTTGATCGTTGAACTCTAAATTCCATACTACAAACTATTGTGCTTGTAGTACCCAATATGCAGGTTAGAATCAATCTTTTGTCCCCTTCTAGTAAATTTAACTATTTAATTTTCAATAGTTTCAGATATATGAAACGAAGGCTGGTAAGAACTACCACTTCTCGTGGTGCGCGACTACCAATACCCACGGCTGGGATCAAGCAAACTCTTACTGCTGATCTTGGCAGCGGCTTCAGCTACTTGGTATCAAAGACGAGGATAAGGAAGACTTCATAAAGAGCGTTATCGCCTTTATGAAGTCTTTATTGAGTTTACTTATTACTTTAACGAACTTTTAAGTGTTAATCTGCTGGATTAGGGTTTACTAAATGGCCAAGAATTTTTTCAAACTACGTAATGTTGTCAGGTGGGATACAGTTCACGTGGACAGGTTATCTTGATTTCGGGGCTTTAGTGTCCCCGCGGCCCGGTCCTCGACCAGGCCTCCACCCCAGGAAGCAGCCTGTGACAGCTGACTAACACCCAGGTACCTATTTTACTGCTAGGTAACAGGGGCGTAGGGTGACAGTCTGCTCATTGTTTCTCGCCAGCGCCCGGGATCGAACTCGGGACCACAGGATCACAGGATCACAAATCCAGTGTGATATCCGCTCGGCCGATCGGCTCCCCCAACTAGCGAGGCAAGAGGCCCTGGCGGTGGTCATGCGGGTACACTGTCCTACAGTCTCTCGCTGTAGGGGTCTGTATGGCTAGTTTTACTGTATTCGTCATACAGGTCATAACATACGGTGTTTGGTAGGTTAAGTGCAGGTTACTAGTAAGGGATTCAACGGCTGTGTAGTCTGTAAGAGTACAGGAATCTTGTGGTAATCTTAACATCCAATTATATTCCTTAAGATTTAACACTCCTCCCTTCCTCAGGCTCGGGACCACAAACAGACCATGAGACAACGGGACTTCAATCACGGAAGGATAGACTGGGAGAATAAGGAACAGTATGGACGTGAAGATACATGGAGAGCCGAACTATTTGTGGCGACGACGACACTTTAAGCCAGCATGTCGAGGAACCCACAAGAATAAGAGGAAACCCGGTACTGAAGAACATCTCGAACGACAGTGGTACGACGTTATCTGTGAGACCAGCCTTTGATGTAATTTTTTTGGGCCGGAAATGGCCTGGTTTCCTGAAGGGTGAAGTTGTAAAAAATAAAATTTAAACTTGCTCATAATCTTCTTGAATACTTAAGCCAGGTCAGTCGGTTAACGACTGACTTTCGCCCTCCTGGGATGAGGTGTGCTGAACTTTGTATTACTATACGAATACTCAAACACATATATTGGACTTGTACCAGAAATTGATCATGTAATGTGTAAATTATACAATAACTATATAATTTGAGCTTGTAAAAGCATCTTCATCACCTTTTTAGTGTGTTTTAGCCATTACGTTTCTGTATCTTACCCTGTCAAGAGTAAGACAGAAATGTCTAAAGAATGTGGAACTGGTCAGAATTACATTTCAGACACCTATGAATTTTATTTCCCGGTTTGGTGCCTCCTTTGATAATTACCTTACATTAGCATTTTTAAAGCACTACAATCTCTTTGTGATAATTCCTTGAACTGTGTTTAACAGATCTCTTTTTGTCCATAGAGGACAAAAGAGTGTGTGCTGCTAAGGCTTGCAAATGTGTGGCCACTTCTGTGGTACAGAAGTCTACCAAATTCCCGCCAGGGACCTGAAGTGACCTGAATTTTTATTAGGACAAATTGGTAAATGGTTTTTGATTAAGGAAAGTTTTGCATGGACGTCTAGCAGGACGTTAAATAATTCCACTGAAAACTTCAGTGATGTACTGTTAAAATTTAAGAAAAGACTGATACACATGTTCGGTGTTCAGGTTGTTCCCTCTGTTTAAATTATGTCGACTTAAGATTTCTACATTGGTAATCTTTTTACTTGGTTTAAGGTGAATTTTTAATCAAAAAATGAAAGTTGCCAGGCTATTTGTGGCAGAGTAACGTCTGCCTCGTGAAGTGCAGATTACCGAAATCAAACAGGCTTTAGTTTGTTGCCACAAACGTATTGGTCATTCCCGTTTAACTCACGGTCACTTAATGGAGCGCCACCCTGCTCCTTATTGTCCAAATTGCATTGTCCCTCTTACGGTCGTACATACTGGTAACAAGCTACGTACTCAAATGTTGTTTTTCCTCGTGGCCGTCCTCCTTCCACCGTAACCGGCGGTGGGAAACAGCTCTGGCGAGGTTGCGTATTGGCCATACTCGCTTAACCCATGGTCACTTGGAGCGCCGCCCTGCTCCTTATTGTCCTAGTTGCATTGTCCCTCTTACGGTCGTGCATGTCCTTCTTGAATGTCTCGACTTCCAGGACGAGCGTGTCTTGCTTTCCGGCCGCCCCTCGCGGTCACCTGTCCCTCAATAGAATTCTTGGTGACTCGGATACTTTTGATATCGTTCGCCTTATGCGTTTTTTGTTCTCGTATTGGCATCCTTGGTGATATTTAGCGCCCTCTGATTATCCCGCACATTTGATGGTGCTACATGGCCTTCCCGGTTTGGTACCTTCTATTGATAATTACTTGCTTGTTGCGACAAACTGAAGGGCAGTGACCCATATGTACACACCCATGCGCAAGATTACAGATACTTGTGCTGTCATCTGAACGGGGAAATAGGGAGCACTCCCGCTGTTCTCCTGCGTTGTTTCCTTATTGCTTACTCCATTAATCTCCAACTTTGAAAGAAAATGTTGTTCCAGTAGTTTCTAGCTAAAAGGTTTCCCCATCTGATGCTGCTGACTGTGTTTAGCTCCTACACGGAATCTTATTACTTACTTACTTACTTATTTAATTCTTTAGCCACAAAGTATAGACTGGGTTTCCTAGCCTCTCCATACTCCCTTGCACCCCTGGTTTTGCATGTCCTCTAGTGTAAGCTATTACTTTCAGTGTACCTGATTGTACCTCAGTTTTACTAAGTTGTGTGTTCCAAAGTCATTCTTTGGTGAATCCTTTGTTTTTGTACTTGTCCAATTACTTGTTTTTAAATTTTCACTTGTTCCCATTTTATTCTATAATTGTCGAACTTTGTTTCTTGAATTTGGAGCAGTTACAAAAGTTACTTAGAAAATTGTTTATTCTTTACATTGCATTATAAATTTACCTTTTGCATTTTTTAGGCACACAGCCTTCTTGTGCAATCTAGTATAGATCCAGAACTAAACATCTTAAAAGTATCTGACTCATCACTTTACATTCTGTGCAATACCTGCAATTTTGATAATTAAACAATGAACAATCACTTAATGTATTTAACTTCAATGAAATATCTAAAACACTGATAGTGCATTGCTAGTCTACATTTAACAAATTCCCCTTTTTATTATACTTACTGAAATGTGATTAAAAGATGCAACACAACTGTTGACCAATTCTGGTGGTGGGACTCTGCTCTTTTAATACCATAAGAACTGACATGATTAGAACTAGATTCCTGTGGCGAGTATATCTTTACCCGTTTGAGTCAAGGGTGCTGAGGCTGATTGACTGTAGGAGCCGTTTATAGAATTCTTAACTGACTGAAATAAACATTAACCTTGGAAACCTAATACTAGCAAACAAAATTTTTCTTTCCTTTGATAATATTGACCTGCGAGCCTGATAACCCTCATACAGCCAGTTTCCTCAACTGTGTGAAGTCCTGCTTCCTCATACCCATAATAACTGAACCTACTTTAATAACTGATACTACTGCCTCTGCTGTTTACCACATCTGGACTAACAACCTCTCCACTTCAGGGATAATTACTGATAGGACCACAGAACATTACCCGACATGTCTTCTTCGTTGTATCTAGAAGTGGTTTATTAATGTTAGATGAGCTTTAGGTTACACAATGAAACTTCTATAAGTAACTTTACTGTTGCTGCTGCTATCATCAACTGGGAGACTGAATTATTTAAGTGATCAACCTATCAGTACACAAATAATAGCGTGATACAACAAATCCCCAAGGGCAGTGATGAGGGCTCGAACTTACGTCCGGGATGATCCCAGACGCACCTTTGTCGACTGCGCTACAGGTTGCAATTCTTTTCAACCTCTATGGTACTTACGTACCTCTATGGTACTTACGTACCTTTTACCTTACACTGACAGTCATCCGTATTTTATAGATAAAGAAGATAGACAATGATTAAATCAAGTAATAAAAACTTGACCAGCGGACGAAGACAAAGATGGGGTACATACAGCCCGCCGCCAGCAAAGAATCCGAGCCCTGGCGAAATCGTCATTTTTCACAAAACTCAAAATCAAAACCAGCCATAGAATCGTTTTGAAAATGGTACCATTGTGCTTACCACAGCAATTTACCTTTCTTTCTGTAAAGTCTTTCTTTGCTAATTTTAAATATTAACGCCTATACAGCCATATTTACTGAGATACAGCCACCTCAAATATCAAACCTATCATCGTGTTTTCTCAACAAATTACTAAGGAAAATGAGTTTTAAAAAATGTAATAATAATCAAAATGAGCTAAATAATAAATGGATAATCAAAATAACATTATATCAATATTCCTCATGTATTTAGAGACTACTATGCATGGTGCGTATATGGGCATATGTATGCTACTTATAAAGGCATTTGTATGGTACCTATATTGGCATATGAATGGCACTCAAATGGGCATTTATGGTACTTATAAGGGCATATGTATGGTAGTTATAAGGGTATATGTATGATACTTATAAGAACATATGTATTGTTCTTATAAGGGCATAAGTATGGTACCTTTTTGGGCTATGTATGTTACTTATAAGAGCTTTTGTATGGTACCTCAATGGGCATATGTATTGTTCTTATATGGGCATATGTATGACACTTATATGGGATTGAGTATGGTACCTTTATGGGTATGTGTTTGGTACTTATGTACTTACGTACCTCTATGTTTCTAGGGTGGGATTTATTTCTTATTTATTTATTTATATACAAGAAGGTACATTGGGTTTGTGAGAGTACATAGTATAGTATTTACAATCTTGTAAAGCCACTAGTACGCGCAGCGTTTCGGGCAGAAACGGAAAATTTTTCGAAAAGTTAGCAATAAAATACGTTTTCTAGTTATTTTTAAAATTAAGTCCAGGGGTTCTGTCTAACGAAGCTGCAAGCTAAAACACCGTTATCCTATAATGTTCATCTGTAGCTTGACCCTAAATACTCGTTTATTAAACAAATTTATTGTTAGAGTTCATTAGGAATAAACTTTGTTGAAGGCAGAGTTTCCAGCAAATACCTTCCTGTGATTGGCTGTTGCGGGGAATGCCAACAAAGAATATCTACCAATGATATGCCATTTATTATGCACCCCATACCATCTGTGGGCGGAGCTTGGAACCTCCTACCCGAGCACAACAACCCACCTTATGGGTTGCTGTTTGGCTATTTATAGTGCGTTGGAAAAAAACGAGATGGCGTTAGTTGTATTTTGCAGGGCAGCCCTGGCGAAATCGTCATTTTTCACAAAACTCAAAATCAAAACCAGCCATAGAATCGTTTTGGAAATGGTACCATTGTGTTTACCACAGCAATTTACCTTTCTTTCTGTAAAGTCTTTCTTTGCTAATTTTAAATATTAACGCCTATACAGCCATATTTACTGAGATACAGCCACCTCAAATATCAAACCTATCATCGTGTTTTCTGAATAAATTACTAAGGAAAATGAGTTTTAAAAAATGTAATAATAATCAAAATGAGCTAAATAATAAATGGATAATCAAAATAACATTATATCAATATTCCTCATGTATTTAGAGACTACTATGCATGGTGCGTATATGGGCATATGTATGCTACTATAAAGGCATTTGTATGGTACCTATATTGGCATATGAATGGTACTTATATGGGCATTTATGGTACTTATAAGGGCATATGTATGGTAGTTATAAGGGTATATGTATGATACTTATAAGAACATATGTATTGTTCTTATAAGGGCATAAGTATGGTACCTTTTTGGGCATATGTATGTTACATATAAGAGCTTTTGTATGGTACCTCAATGGGCATATGTATTGTTCTTATATGGGCATATGTATGACACTTATATGAGATTGAGTATGGTACCTTTATGGGTATGTGTTTGGTACTTATGTACCTCTATGGTACTTATGTACTTGCGTACCTCTATGGTACTTACGTACCTTTTACCTTACACAGACAGTCATCCGTATTTTATAGATATAGAAGATAGACAATGATTAAATCAAGTAATAAAAACTTGACCAGCGGACGAAGACAAAGATGGGGTACATACAGCCCGCCGCCTGCAAAGAATCCGAGCCCTGGCGAAATCGTCATTTTTCACAAAACTCAAAATCAAAACCAGCCATAGAATCGTTTTGAAAATGGTACCATTGTGCTTACCACAGCAATTTACCTTTCTTTCTATAAAGTCTTTCTTTGCTAATTTTAAATATTAACGCCTATACAGCCATATTTACTGAGATACAGCCACCTCAAATATCAAACCTATCATCGTGTTTTCTCAACAAATTACTAAGGAAAATGAGTTTTAAAAAATGTAATAATAATCAAAATGAGCTAAATAATAAATGGATAATCAAAATAACATTATATCAATATTCCTCATGTATTTAGAGACTACTATGCATGGTGCGTATATGGGCATATGTATGCTACTTATAAAGGCATTTGTATGGTACCTATATTGGCATATGAATGGTACTTATATGGGCATTTATGGTACTTATAAGGGCATATGTATGGTAGTTATAAGGGTATATGTATGATACTTATAAGAACATATGTATTGTTCTTATAAGGGCATAAGTATGGTACCTTTTTGGGCATATGTATGTTACTTATAAGAGCTTTTGTATGGTACCTCAATGGGCATATGTATTGTTCTTATATGGGCATATATATGTATGACACTTATATGGGATATGTATGTATGTATGGTACCTTTATGGGTATGTGTTTGGTACTTATGTACTTACGTACCTCTATGTTTCTAGGGTGGGATTTATTTCTTATTTATTTATTTATATACAAGAAGGTACATTGGGTTTGTGAGAGTACATAGTATAGTATTTACAATCTTGTAAAGCCACTAGTACGCGCAGCGTTTCGGGCAGAAACGGAAAATTTTTCGAAAAGTTAGCAATAAAATACGTTTTCTAGTTATTTTTAAAATTAAGTCCAGGGATTCTGTCTAACGAAGCTGCAAGCTAAAACACCGTTATCCTATAATGTTCATCTGTAGCTTGACCCTAAATACTCGTTTATTAAACAAATTTATTGTTAGAGTTCATTAGGAATAAACTTTGTTGAAGGCAGAGTTTCCAGCAAATACCTTCCTGTGATTGGCTGTTGCGGGGAATGCCAACAAAGAATATCTACCAATGATATGCCATTTATTATGCACCCCATACCATCTGTGGGCGGAGCTTGGAACCTCCTACCCGAGCACAACAACCCACCTTATGGGTTGCTGTTTGGCTATTTATAGTGCGTTGGAAAAAAACTAGATGGCGTTAGTTGTATTTTGTAGGGTAATTTGTTATAAGTGTAATTTGATGTCAACAGATGGCGTAAGCTGTATCTTATAGCATATGTATTGTTCAGGGCATGTTGACCAGCCAGTTGATAGTGTTCTCTTCTGCCGACAGATGGCATCAGCTGTATTATTTTTACTTCCGAATTCCCTTTTAAACACTGATCTACAAATCCCTTGGCTTGTATAAGGTTTTATACAATTTATGATAAGTATTAGATAACTGGAGTTTCGCAATTACTTTTATCACTTACGTACCTCTATGGTACTTACGTACCTTTTACCTTACACAGACAGTCATCCGTATTTTATAGATATAGAAGATAGACAATGATTAAATCAAGTAATAAAAACTTGACCAGCGGACGAAGACAAAGATGGGGTACATACAGCCCGCCGCCTGCAAAGAATCCGAGCCCCAGCGAAATCGTCATTTTTCACAAAACTCAAAATCAAAACCAGCCATAGAATCGTTTTGAAAATGGTACCATTGTATTTACCACAGCAATTTTCCTTTCTTTCTGTAAAGTCTTTCTTTGCTAATTTTAAATATTAACGCCTATACAGCCATATTTACTGAGATACAGCCACCTCAAATATCAAACCTATCATCGTGTTTTCTCAACAAATTACTAAGGAAAATGAGTTTTAAAAAATGTAATAATAATCAAAATGAGCTAAATAATAAATGGATAATCAAAATAACATTATATCAATATTCCTCATGTATTTAGAGACTACTATGCATGGTGCGTATATGGGCATATGTATGCTACTTATAAAGGCATTTGTATGGTACCTATATTGGCATATGAATGGTACTTATATGGGCATTTATGGTACTTATAAGGGCATATGTATGGTAGTTATCAGGGTATATGTATGATACTTATAAGAACATATGTATTGTTCTTATAAGGGCATAAGTATGGTACCTTTTTGGGCATATGTATGCTACTTATAAAGGCATTTGTATGGTACCTATATTGGCATATGAATGGTACTTATATATAACACCAGAAAAATTCCCTTTACAATAAGAAACAAACAAATAACCATAATACTCCTAAAAGTTGTCAATGTGGGAAAGTCTGAAAATAAGAATCATTGTTACAAATATACATTTATTAATCCTCATTTTACATCGACAAATACATTATACAATATCATTGTACACCCACGAGCTGTGTGTACTCTCTCTCTCTCTCTCTCTCTCTCTCTTGTACTCGCTCATTCATAAGACTGCAGCGTGTTTACGCGTCTCTCATTCACTACGGTGTTCCATTCATCACTGCGTTACTCACCTTTGTTTACGTCGGTTAGCTGCCGTTACTCTGCCCTCGCCACGTGGAGAGCGTGATGCTGTGTTTACCTATATTTAAAGTCCATCTCTCACTCATATTTTTTCCATTTATCGCATTCACGCTTCACGGCCTATCTGTAGGCCTATGCGGCTGACATAATAGACCATTTTCTATCTAATTTAATCCTAAATGTGTCTCATTGGAATATGGAAAAGCTAATTTTTTGTTATTGTATATTCCGTAATGATTCGTGCTGATACCTTCTTATTTACAGGTTTAAACGTTAATAATTATGACAATGAATGATTTTCAGTTGTGTAGAATTTAAAAGTTCACCTAAGGATAAACACACACACACACACACACACACACACACACACACACACACACACACACACACACACACACGCCAAAGTATTTCTCCATTTTTAACATACACGGGCTGGCGTGTATAACCACAGATACACGGCTCATACATAAAATACAACATACTGTATATACAATATACGTTTGTGTACTGTATGAATACATCTGAACACTTAAAGGGCAATAATCTAGGAGACCAGAGAAAATAAAAGTTATTACAAGTGTGTTGCTGACTAAAAAAAAACATTATTATTTATCTATGTCTAAATCTAAAATGTCAATTAGAGGAAAGTTTACACACACATATTTACACTGCGAAGGTACACCGTGCGCAATAGTGATTAGTTTACTATTTACAATTTACAGAGGTATTGTATATTTACAAGTGACTGGTACACAGACAGACATTGAGGCCGATTGTGTGTGTGTGTGTGTGTGTGTGTGTTTTTTGTGTGTATGTGTGTGTGTTTTTATATCGTGTGTGATTTCAAAACGTTTAAGGATCATTTATGTGTCCTGTCATGTATCCAGGGTCCAGATGTGTCCTGTCTCGTGTGTCTAGGGTTCAGATGTGTCCTGTCTCGTGTGTCTAGGTTCAGCTGTGTCCTCTCTCGTGTTTCTAGGTTCAGCTGTGTCCTGTCTCGTGTGTCTAGGTTCAGCTGTGTCCTGTCTCGTGTGTCTAGGTTCAGCTGTGTCCTGTCTCGTGTGTCTAGGGTTCAGCTGTGTCCTGTCTCGTGTGTCTAGGTTCAGCTGTGTCCTGTCTCGTGTGTCTAGGGTTCAGCTGTGTCCTGTCTCGTGTGTCTAGGGTTCAGCTGTGTCCTGTCTCGTGTGTCTAGGTTCAGCTGTGTCCTGTCTCGTGTGTCTAGGTTCAGATGTGTCCTGTCTCGTGTGTCTAGGTTCAGCTGTGTCCTCTCTCGTGTTTCTAGGGTTCAGCTGTGTCCTCTCTCCTGTGTCCAGGGCCAGCTGTGTCTTCTCTCCTGTGTCCAGGGCCAGCTGTGTCTTCTCTCCTGTGTTCAGGGCCAGCTGTGTCCTCTCTCCTGTGTCCAGGGCCAGCTGTGTCCTCTCTCCTGTGTCCAGGACAAAGCTGTATCCAGCTTTGTCCTTTCATTCCATCCATATTTACTTATACTTTTTTGTCAATCTACTTTTGTATTCGGCGAGTGTATGAATTCCCGACCGTGTATAACAGGCTTCAGTGTATATGTGTGCAAATACGCGTGTATGTATAAATGTATCTATATATATATATATATATATATATATATATATATATATATATATAAAAGTTTGTGAGGGTACCACCTCTGGTGCCAATGTGGGGACCCATAGCCTCGGAGAAGAAAATAAAAAGTATTCAGAGGAGACCTTGTGGTTTCTCACTGAACACTAATATTATCTTCTACCACCCCCATTCTTTTGTATGTACATATATATATATATGTACATACATATATATATATATATATATATATATATATATATATATATATATATATATATATATATATATATATATATATATATATATATCCAGGTATGTATTTCTTAATCTAAATGTTGGCATTTAGAAGTCTGTGTATACATGTAGTAATGTAATATATGTATATATCTATGTATGTTTACCCCGTTCCTGAATGTATAGTCTGTATTTCTATACATGAGTATGTATACATTAAACAAGTTCACATACGACAAAGAAAAGATGCTTATTACGTCACACTCAACTTATGACGTCATAGAAAACCGTTGACATTGCAGCTGACGTCACAGTACATCCACCAATCACAAACGTCGAGGAAGACTAGGGATATATATATACGTATTCACCTTACGCTTCAGGGATCGATAAAAAAAAATCAAACATCTATTAATAAAAGCATAATTGACGAGGTAATTTGTGTTTTGAATTCAAGATTTTACCCGCCAAAACCTTATTTATACCAAGGCGGGAAACTCCGTTAATAACACCGGCTTTAAATATAACGCCTGAGTTGCCGACTAGTGGTCTTTCATTTATCTTGGTTGTATATTGTGTTAGGCAGACTATTTCATATATATATATATATACACACACAGAGGTGTATTATGTTGGTGTGTGTATATCCTATAAGTATACTTATGTTCAGGACTAAATTATACTTGCTGGTGGGTCAGTAAGGTGTTGTGGTGGCCTTAATAACCCTTCAGAGATTAATAGGACTTAATAACCCTCCAGAGGTTGCTATAGGCCTTAAGTCCAATGTCAAAACACAGTTTGTCATTAGAACACCCCATGGAGGTCCTATATAATATACTGATTACGTTATATATATATATATATATATATATATATATATATATATATATATATATATATATATATATATATATATATATATATATATATGACAATGTCAGACCACGGAGGAAAATGAAACAGGAATTTCCTTAAGTACTTTCGTATATTAAATACATCTTCAGAAGGAATGTTTCCTTCTGAAGATGTATTTAATATACGAAAGTACTTAAGGAAATTCCTGTTTCATTTACCTCCGTGGTCTGACATTGTCACATTCTTAATCACGTGTTTATTTTCGTGATATACATATATATATATATATATATATATATATATATATATATATATATATATATATATATATATATATATATATATATATATATATATATATATATATATATATATATATAATGTCTATGAAACTTAGTTTCGACTGAACAAAATATACATATCAATGTATTGAACAAAATGTTTACTTAAGTTCAAACATATTTCTGATGAAAACTATGAACTTACATTATAGAAGAACAGGTAAATTGACTATTCCAAGTTATATTTGGAAATTAGGGCCAATATGTATAGATTAGTATACATACAGGCCCACCTGACACTATATGACACCAGTTGACAACTTCCCTCCACTTGACACTATATGACACCAGTTGACAACTTCCCTCCACTTGACACAACATGACACCAGCTGACAACATATCCCTCCACTTGACACAATATGACACCAGCTGACAACTTCCCTCCACTTGACACAATATGACACCAGCTGACAACATATCCCTCCACTTGACACAATATGACACCAGCTGACAACTTCCCTCCACTTGACACTATATGACACCAGCTGACAACATATCCCTCCACTTGACACAACATGACACCAGTTGACAACTTCCCTCCACTTGACACAACATGACACCAGCTGACAACATATCCCTCCACTTGACACAACATGACACCAGCTGACAACATATCCCTCCACTTGACACAATATGACACCAGCTGACAACATATCCCTCCACTTGACACAATATGACACCAGCTGACAACTTCCCTCCACTTGACACAATATGACACCAGCTGACAACATATCCCTCCACTTGACACAACATGACACCAGCTGACAACATATCCCTCCACTTGACACAACATGACACCAGTTGACAACTTCCCTCCACTTGACACAACATGACACCAGCTGACAACTTCCCTCCACTTGACACAACATGACACCAGCTGACAACATATCCCTCCACTTGACACAACATGACACCAGTTGACAACTTCCCTCCACTTGACACAATATGACACCAGCTGACAACTTCCCTCCACTTGACACAATATGACACCAGCTGACAACATATCCCTCCACTTGACACAACATGACACCAGTTGACAACTTCCCTCCACTTGACACAATATGACACCAGTTGACAACTTCCCTCCACTTGACACAACATGACACCAGCTGACAACATATCCCTCCACTTGACACAACAAGACACCAGCTGACAACATATCCCTCCACTTGACACAATATGACACCAGCTGATCCAACATGCCAGAGAAGCACATAATGTAATCACTATAACGAGGTTGTCAAGAACGTAAATCGTAAAAGATAAATTGTTTACGTAAAAAATGTAAAAAAAAGTAAAACAAAAAACCGTAAACCGTTTTCTGTCAAACGTAACAATGTTCATTCTAATAATTATGTTAAATAACTTCATTAAATTACTATAAAATGTTTAAGAATAATACGTTAATTATCATAAAGATACAACGAAATACAATGATACATCAGTTGTATGATACAGCCAGTTATTCCAAGTATGTCATAAATCATGGCATCGACATGTGGCAACACCGCCGTGACGTCATGAATGCCAAGGTACAATAATTTCATTTATATTCTTTATCAATTCCTGACATTCCAGGTGGGGATTCCAGCACACAGTGGCTGGATTTCCAGATTCCTGGGACAAGGCCTCATGCATATTCTGCTTTTATTACCGATATATTGTCTTAATATATTTTTATATTAATTGCAATCGCGGGACACGATTTGAATACGATAATTCAAACGTTTGTGTACGATAATTGATATATTCGTGTACGATAACATATATTCTTATGTACGAAATTTTTAATCGTTGACTCCAAATGTGTTTAAATCATTGAGAATGATAAATTAAACCGTTTTGAACGATGTTCTTATATATTATAGGTAATTATGTGACTTATATTCGTTAAAATCTGTGATTAGTTCACAGATGTTCGTCTGTGAATATCTGAATTAGTTCGTTCCTGGAATACGAATATTTAAAGCATCGAATGTATAAGGGGGTTTGATACCATACTAAGAGATACCAACTATACGCTACAGGTGATTGGCTGGCGTTATGGTCACGTGATTACGGTGTTGCCGTCACTATGAACCAGTGTTGCCGTCATCGTAACACAACGCCAGTCAAACTATTGCTAAAAAAAAAATCACAGCGAATCTAAACACTTAATAACGGTTTATCACTTGTTTCAACAACTTCCTACACCGCGCGCTTGAAAAATCTACGCCCCGCCCACCAATATCGGTGATTGGCTGGGAGTGTTGGATGGACCTCATTAGCTCCGCCCATTAACTCTCGCAGCCAACCACCTCGTCTCCTTTATTGTTTAGGGGCGGGGCTAAGGGGTCTCAAGGGCATTAAACACAGGTACTGGGCACCCCCTTCTTAAGGGGTCGTAGAAACTATCGTTACAGATCTATAAACATTTGGTCAAAAACACCCATTAGACTAGAAATAACTATTAAACTATATCTTGTCTTAGATATCTAACCTCTGTGAGCTATGCACATACGTTAATCAGGTCGCCCTGTTTATATATATATATATATTCTATAGTATTTAGACTTGTATAAAACATTGTTTCTAACCGCTAAAATATCTAACTTCAAATTTTTTTGATTTTGATCACATCCCAACACACACACACACACACCCTCACCTGTTGATTGACGGTTGAGAGGCGGGACCAAAGAGCCAGAGCTCAACCCCGGCAAACACAACCAGGTGAGTACACACACACACACACACACACACACACACACACACACACACACACACACACACACACACACACACACAGGAGCCGAACCAAAGCATACAAATGTACACACCCTTAATAGTCAACCGCTCCAATTTTAGCCACCTTGTCGACTGTGGTCATCTCAATGTGGCAGTATTCAGAGCTGAAAGCCGAGCGAGGCGGGACTTCAGAAGACGGCGTGTCGTGCGACCCAGTGAACCCCGCACAACACTGTAAAAGTCTCCTCCCGCGTCCGCAACACAGACGCGAAGTCCTCCGCAGGGTGACGCAGCTGAAGCCATAGTGAGCCAGGGTCTTACGGAAGGCCTTCCTAAAGTCGCGATTGAAGTAGGCGTAGATGATGGGATTGAGCGTAGAGTTGAAGTACCCTGCAGGAGGAAGGTTGACGGTCATAGGGGGGTTGATATGGACGGATTTGTATAGGATTGATACTGGGGATGTGACTGACATGGACCTTAATAGGAATAACTGGGGAACGAAGATGGGGTTTACGTTTGCTCAGACAACATGACACTGACACGAGGCAAGTTATTTTTACTGTAAGCAGTTAGGCTGTCATGCTTGTATCGGTCATGAGGCAGGTAGCAGATACCTCGACAAAGTTGTCATGAATTAAATACGAGGTTACCACCGTGCTGACGCCGTTGTTGCATGACAGCTGTCATGCGCATGACAGGCAGTTGTCATGGGGAGCCAGAAGAATGTGGAGATCGATGCAACACATTCACAAAATATGTGCAATATGTGTGTGTCGAGAAATATGCTATTTTGATTAATATGAAATGATAATTACATTTAAAGTTGTGTGTCAAATTGGCTTGAACAACTGATGACCAGACCACACACTAGAAGGTGAAGGGACGACGACATTTCGATCCGTCGTGGACCATTTCTCAAGTCACAATCGACTTGAGAATGGTCAGGACGGACCTTATTTAGTCCGTTGCACATATTTACAACACAGACTGAAACTGTTCTTTCTGGCATCTCTAAGACTTACCATTGTTGTCAGTTTCCAAACATGTCCTCTCAAGCTGGTCTTTAATGTGAGCCTTACTTCTATATCTACTTCTATATCTACTTCAATCCTCTTACTATATTGTACATGTGTGGGTTTGTAATTACTTAAGTATAGTTACCTAAGTATAGTTACAGGACGAGAGCTACGCTCGTGGTGTCCCGTCTTCCCAGCACTCTTGGTCGTATAACGCTTTGCTGTGTGTGTGTGTAGAAGGACTTACCTATCCAGAAGAGGATGGTGACGATGGCGTTGGGGACAGCGCAGGCCTGACCGCAGAGCGCCGAGACCAGGTACCAGGTGAAGAAGGGTAGCCAACACAGTAGGAACACTGATACTATGATCCCCAGGGTCTTGGCCGCCTGCCGGAGTGTCAGGGAGAGTTAGATGATAGGAGAGAAGCAGGGTGGGTGAGAGACAGGGAGGGTGAGAGGCAGGGAGGGTGAAAGACAGGGAGGGTGAGAGGCAGGGAGGGTGAGAGACAGGGAGGGTGAGAGAGGCAGGGAGGGGTGAGAGCCAGGGAGTGTGAGAGACAGGGAGGGTGAGAGACAGGGAGGGTGAGAGGCAGGGAGGGTGAGAGACAGGGAGGGTGAGAGGCAGGGAGGGTGAGAGGCAGGGAGGGTGAGAGGCAGGGAGGGTGAGAGGCAGGGAGGGTGAGAGGCAGGGAGGGTGAGAGGCAGGGAGGGTGAGAGGCAGGGAGGGTGAGAGGCAGGGAGGGTGAGAGACAGGGAGGGTGAGAGACAGGGAGGGTGAGAGACAGGGAGGGTGAGAGGCAGGGAGGGTGAGAGACAGAGAAGACACAGAAAGGGGGTAAAGTCTGTGGGAAGGGAGGGGAAAGAGTGGGACAGTAAAGACTGTATCAGCCAATCACCAACCAACCCTCACCTTTCCCAGACCCATATAAACAAACTTAGGCCTAACATACCCAACACAATGCCTATGGTAGGCCTATGAGAGGTTATCGCTTATAATAACGTGCTCCATTATCTGCCACTCTACAAAACCATTAGTTCAAAATATATATACTTCCTTTTTGTACACTTACTCCTTATAGTCTTAATATGTACTATCTTTCTGGTGGATACGGATATCTGTACTATCTTTCTGGTGGATACGGTGAAAGTAATGACTGTTGGTCCATGAACAAGCACTCTGTGGTTACATAGTTCATGTTGTACAGTGCAAGCAAACGATTGCCTCGGACTAGAGCAACCCGTTCTCGCACTTTCTTATAGTCAATATTGACTTATTAAATACGTGCATATGTGACATACTAAACATACTAGTTTACCTTGAAAAGCTTCATAGAAAACACCGACCTTACCTAACCTTCTTAGTATGTTAAGATAAGCATCTTATTGCTTCTTAATTACAATGATTACTTAACTTATACCTATAATAGGTTACATATACCTATACCTAAAAACGGAAACCACGTACAAAACTCAGGCAAATCATAACATAGAACGAAAAGGCAATGTAAAGGATCTGGGTGTACTCATGTCGGAAGACCTTACCTTTAAAGAACACAATAAAGTAGTCGTCACAACTGCAAGAAAAATGACAGGTTGGATAACAAGAACTTTTCACACTAGAGATGCTATACCGATGATGATACTTTTCAAAACACTTGTGCTCTCTAGAGTGGAGTACTGCTGCACAATGACAGCCCCTTTCAAAGCTGGAGAAATTGCTGACCTGGAGAGCGTGCAGAGATCCTTTACTGCTAGAATCCACTCAGTAAAACATCTAAACTATTGGGACCGACTAAAGAGCCTAAAACTGTACTCCCTTGAGCGCAGGCGGGAGAGGTACATAATAATTTACACGTGGAAAATATTAGAGGGGCTGGTCCCAAACCTGCACACAGAAATAACATCACATGAGACCAGAAGACATGGCAGGATGTGCAGAATACCCCCGTTGAAAAACAGAGGTGCAACTGGTACTCTGAGAGAGACCTCTATCAACATCAGAGGCCCGAGACTGTTCAACACGCTTCCACTACACATAAGGGGCATAACTGGCCGACCCCTCACAGTGTTCAAGAGAGAACTGGATAAGCACCTCCAAAGGATACCTGATCAACCAGGCTGTGACTCATACGTCAGGCTGCGAGCAGCCGCGTCCAACAGCCTGGTTGATCAGTCCGGCAATCAGGAGGCCAGGTCGACGACCGGGCCGCGGGGACGCTAAGCCCCGGAAGCACCTCAAGGTAACCTCAAGGTATACCTATAATAACCTATACCTATAATAGGTTAAGCAATAATTGCAATTACGAAGCAATAAAATGCTTATCTTAACATACTAAGAAGGTTAGGTAAGGTCGGTGTTTTCTATGAAGCTTTTCAAGGTAGACTAGTATGTCACATATGCACGTATTTAATAAGTCAATATTGACTATACGAAAGTGCGAGAACGGGTTGACTAGAGCCTTGGTTTCCGTGTGGCTGTGATGGTGAGTTTCTTCGGGTATCCGCCAGGGGGAGAGGCAGGACCCACGCTATCCTGTGTGTTCAGCCACCATGTGTTCATTGTAGTTGGGGACCCGTATGTTGCCCGGTTTCATCACCTATAGTAAGTGTTCAACACTCGACGCTGAGGACATGGAGTGACTGCAGCTCCTGGAGCACAACATGCTCCTTTGGTGGAGAGACGGAGGGTCAGATGGGAGGGTCGGTGAGGGTACCTGGGTGTTAGTCAGCTGTCACGGGCTGCTTCCTGGGGGTGGAGGCTTGGTCGAGGACCGGGCCGCGGGGACACTAAAAAGCCCCGAAATCATCTCAAGATCTCAAGATAACCTCCCTGTCGGTGCCTGGGTTGTTATTGAGACCATTCATTAGATACCTACATATACTGTTGACCAGACCACACACTAGAAGGTGAAGGGACGACGACGTTTCGGTCCGTCCTGGACCGTTTCTCAACTCACAATCGACTTGAAAATGGTCCAGGACGGACCGAAACGTCGTCGTCCCTTCACTTTCTAGTGTGTGGTCTGGTCAACATACTTCAGCCACGTTATTGTGACTCCTCGTCTGCCTACATATACTATCCTTATTACGTCTGGGGGTAGCCAATGGTCACCCCCCTTGTTGAAGTCTGTGGTGGGGGGGGGGGGGGGGGTGTAAGGAAGGAAGGAATTATCAAGGGAAAGCGCCAAGCCATTACGACTATATAGCACTGGGAAGGGGTCAGGATAAGGATTTGGGATGGGACGGGGGAAGGAATGGTGCCCCAACCACTTGGACGGTCGGGGATTGAACACTGATCTGCATGAAGCGAGACCGTCGCTCTACCGTCCAGCCCAAGTGGTTGGGTAAGGGGGGGGGGTGTAAGGAAATGAAGTCTAATACTCGTTTGTCGAGTGGTTCTTTTTCCGACTCAACGCACCAGTCCGCTCTCTGGGACTTGAGTGCCAGCTGACTTGGCCCTCGAGTCAGACCGGCATGGAAGAACGGTTCCCCCCTCTCTCTCTCGCAGGGAGGTGCTTCCTCTTGGCTCAATGGTTCCTGGTGTGTTGAGTGCTGAGCTGGCTTCGTCTTGGCTTCTCCCTCCCCTTTACAAATTCTATAGCTGGGACGTCTCCCATGCCCCTAAGGGCTACTGATTCCTTGCTTGGAGCATCATCATCTTAGTTCTGAAGGTGCTGTATGCTCCCTCCAACCACTTGGGCTGGACCTTACTAGTCAGTATACTTCTATCTAAAAAAGCTAAGTACGTACGAATTGTGACTATTGACAATCGTCACAACAGGGGACTATCTAAACAGGAGGATGATTTACGTGGCCTCAGTGATTGGATTGATCATTCTGACACATAGTTCCTGTTCCTTTAGTTCCTGTTCCATTGATATAAATCTGACGTGACGGAGCCACACTCCTGATCATTTTCCCATCTCCTTTTCCTGTTTTGTCCCAATGTTTATAGATTTAATGAAGCAGACTGGAATGTCTCTGCTCCCTTTGCTGTCGGATCTTCCAAGCCCTCTCATCGTCTCAATGTTATCTAAGCTTACTACATGCTTCTTGAGGTTATCTTGAGAGGATTTCGGGGCTTTAGTGTCCCCGCGGCACGGTCCTCGACCAGGCCTCCACCCCCAGGAAGCAGCCCGTGACAGCTGACTAACACCCAGGTCCCTATTTTACTGCTAGGTAACAGGGGCATAGGGTGAAAGAAACTGCCCATTGTTCCTCGCCGGCGCCCGGGATCGAACCCGGGACCACAGGATCACAAGTCCAGTGTGCTATCCTCTCGGCCGACCGGCTCCCCGGTCCCTTCCCGCCAAACACACACCGAAACTACGACGTTGGTACAACGTTGGAACAAGTTTTAACAACACCTAACCAGTTATAACAACCAATATAGCAAGTTGTAACAACGTTCTAATACGTCAAAAACACGTTAAGCCAAGATGTAACAACTTTATTACAAGTTGTAACAAGCGGAAAATAGAGACAGTTTCGGTTTGTGTTTCCAGGGTTCCCTTCACTATATCATGCTGCGTCTCCTGTGGCAGACACAAGTGTATACCTTGGTGGAGTTCTGACGGCGCCCATGTTGTCTGTAGCAAGCGTCCAGCCTGGGAAAAAGCACCGCTGTTGGCAAACGTTTGAGTGTTTTATTTTATTTGGGAGGGCCAGTATGTTGGTGCGGCGGCCCTTGGAGGCCAGCTGTACAAATACACGCGAGAGTTGAGCCTTTGCCTCCACTACTCCTGTCAATATTCCTCTTCCTCAATATCAATATTCCTCAATAACCTAACCTAACCTTCCCCAATATCTGGAGGGTGTGTAAGATTGCGAGTGAATATGGATCAGATATAACACTTCTTCATGACATCCGGGCGAATCATTTTATCCAATATTAGTCGCCAATGAGCGAGGTTCGCGCTACTCTCCTGTTAGATAGAGTTGTTATCTCTATCTTGCCTACAATATTTCGCCCTTGGACTTTGGTACTCACCTCTTACTAGGAAGCATTTAGGAAGCATGTTCCTCTGTGGGAATTAGCTTGGGCACCCAGCCATCTTGGTGCTACCTACCCGGAATCACCTTGTCTCTGCTTAAGGCGGCTGCTATTCGTGCTCGTCTCATCTTTCATAACCAGATTCTTTTTGGTATCTGAGTTCTACCCCTGTTCACACCGCAATTTTCACTCTTGGGTCTGTTCGACAGCCTGGTACTACGGCGAACAAACTGCTTACTCCGGAAAGTGACCTATCCCCCATGCCCTTCAGAATCTTACTACTGAAATAGGCCGGTGGGGAAACGGCTCTGATTACCCTGCGTATTTGGCCAGATGGGCTACAGTCATGGGCACTTGATGGAACAACGTCCTGTTCTTTAGTGTCCAACCTACACTGTCCTCTGGTCAGTGTAGACCAGGGGGGACTGTTCTTGCTTACGGCTCGGTCCTTCCTCAGTGTAGAATGTCCTGATTTTCAGGATGATTGTCACTCTTGCTTTGAGTCTGATTACTAATTGTTCTTAGAGGATGCTTAGATGCTTTGGATGTCCCTTGACTGAGGTGTTTTTTCTTGTCGTATGTGTCCAGTTTAGCGAAGAACCATGTCTTTCGAGGTGAACAAAATGCCTTTGGGTAAAGCACATCTCTCTCACTCCCTCTCTCTTACTCTCCCTCTTTCTCTCCCCCTATCCCCGTCTCCCTCCCTCCCTCCCTCCCTCTCACACACACAAAACACAGGAGAGTCGCAATGCGTCTATCCCGCCTGACACGAGGCTCGGGGATTGCAAGTGTGGCGGTGGACTGCTCCCACCCTAACACCCCCCCACCCCCACAAGGGGGTGTCGAACGTGCTCGGTGTAGGACCAGGAGACGGTGGGCGCCGGTCAGGTAGCGAATGGTGAACAGCTAAGACTTGTGTGTTGGATGATGATTCGGTTACAATCGTTCTGGTGGTTAGTGGAGACCTACTAACCAGCACCCCCCCCCCCCACCCTCCCCAGCGCACCTGTACCTGTAACTACAGGTGTTTGTGCTGGAGTAGTTACAGGAGGTAATGATCAGTGAATTAGCAGAAGTCGCGCTTCATAAGTTTTAGAGATTTTTGGAGATGGTGTGAACTCTGAAACACTGACTCATTGGCTTATATTGGACTCATTATGTCGTAATATTGGACTCATTAGGACGTCATATTGGACTTATTAGGAGGTAAGAGTGGACTCAATAGGACGTCATATTGGACTCATTATGTCGTAATATTGGACTTATTAGGACGTTATATTGAAGAGTTCAAGTGATTGGCTCTTTACTCTCAGCTCTTCGAAGGAAGACGAAGTTTAAGGGGGTTATCACTCTCTCTCTCTCTCTCTCTCTCTCTCTCTCTCTCTCTCTCTCTCTCTCTCTCTCTCTCTCTCTCTCTCTCTCTCTCTCTCTCTCTCTCTCTCTCTCTCTCTCTCTCTCTCTCCCTCTCCCTCTCCCTCACCCTCTCCCTCTCCCTCTCTCTCTCTCCCTCTCCCCATCCAATCTTCACTTCCTCTTCATTTCTATCTCCCATCTTATCCCTTCCACTTCCTCCCCCACGGATGACCTCCCCTCCCACTGGCCTCTTCTCTCCCACACCAGATCTACCTTCGCCTTGGGGGGGGGGAGGGTGTTGACCAATGGTTGTGTTCTTTCATCGATTTCACGTCAACAGCTGCTGCATGTCTGACGAGTTCAGAGTGCCTCATGAGTGCGTGGGAGAGTGTGTGTGGGAGGGCGTGTGGGTGGGATGGAAGGGAAGGGGAAGGGGGGGGGGTTGTGAGGGAGGGAAGTAGGCAAGAAGGGAATAGTGAAGAATGGGAGAGAGAGAGACAGAAGAGGCGATAAGACGAGAGAGAGAGAGAGAGAGAGAGAGAGAGACATATAGTCAATCAAATGTTGAATAGAATGCAAGATTGAGATAATATTTTCTTATTCATGACGTATGAGTAACACTCATCAATTAAGAGGCGAGATGGTCGACTACCGAGTGGGAAGGTCGCGCAAAAGAGTCACTCAAGCGGGAATGAATGAAGTCTTCATTCACCGGATATTCATTCGCGTGGAAGAAGAAAAATAAAACTGGGTAATAGACCTGTGTGTTTTACTGCGTCTCCTTCCTGACTCCAAATAAAAACCTAATTAAGGTGATTAGACTCCTTTAATCACCCTTGTCTTGACCTAATCACACGCTATCTTGTATCTTGTATACACCGAGGAAATTAAAATCGATAGGCCATCTTTTTGTTTGTAATTAACAATAGCTAAGCCGGATATATGTATATATCTTACATATAACAATGTGTAAGACGGATATAAACGTCTCCAAGACGCTAAACAAGGGACATGTGAGACAGGCACAGCGGTTCAGCCTCCCTGTCAAGAGACGGGTTACAGGAAACACAGACCGGAGGGCCGGTATTACGGATCAGAGCCGGACATGCTTTGCATATCCGGCTCTCATTAGCGGACCCTCTCATTAGGGCCGGGTCCATGAGCTGCACCCTAACCAGGGAGCTTAACAAGGGGCCCTCCTTGTTAGATGTGAGAGGCCTTGATGAGTACGTGTCTCACTCCAAACTGTTCCTCACTCCAAACTGTTCCTCACTCCAAACTGTCCCTCACTCCAAACTGTTCCTCATTCCTAACTGTCCCTCAGTCCAAACTGTTCCTCACTCCAAACTGTCCCTCACTCCAAACTGTTCCTCACTCCAAACTCCTCTCACTCCAAACTGTCCCTCACTCCAAACTGTTCTTCACTCCAAACTGTTCCTCACTCCAAACTGTCCCTCACTCCAAACTGTCCCTCACTCCAAACTGTCCCTCACTCCAAACTGTCCCTCACTCCAAACTGTCCCTCACTCCAAACTGTCCCTCACTCCAAACTGTCCATCCTATGATTGACCTCAAAGCCACAATCATCAATTTTTCACGAGCTGGGTATTAAAAAAAAAGGTATTTTCTCAAATGTTAATATCATTATATACTAGAATGTGTCGAATAGTTAGGCCAAAGTTAGGTAGTTAGGTTCTGTTGGCGATTATTCGGATTTGCAGTACGTGGATAAGGGCGATCAGAAAGGTGCAATTCGAACAGTCAGCGAGGCGCTGTTCGGAATGTGTGTGTGTTCGATTATCAGTTGTGAAGGGGCGAGTTAAGAGATTTTATTTATAAATAAGGGGAGGATTGATGGGTGGATAATGCTCAGTTATTCAGGCTATATTATCCTCTCCCCCCCCACCATTAACCACCCCTCCACACCATTAACCACCCCTCCCCCAACCATTAACCACCCCTCCCCCCACACCATTAACCACCCCTCCCCCCACACCATTAACCACCCCTCCCCCCACCATTAACTACCCCCCCCTACCATTAACCACCCCTCCCCACCATTAACCACCCCTCCCCCAACCATTAACCACCCCTCCCCCAACCATTAACCACCCCTCCCCCCACACCATTAACCACCCCTCCCCCAACCATTAACCACCCCTCCCCCCACACCATTAACCACCCCTCCCCACCATTAACCACCCCTCCCCCCAACCATTAACCACCCCCCCCCCCCACACCATTAACCACCCCTCCCCCCACACCATTAACCACCCCTCCCTCCACACCATTAACCACCCCTCCCCACCATTAACCACCCCTCCCCCAACCATTAACCACCCCTCCCCCAACCATTAACCACCCCTCCCCCCACACCATTAACCACCCCTCCCCCAACCATTAACCACCCCTCCCCCCCCACACCATTAACCACCCCTCCCCCAACCATTAACCACCCCTCCCCCCCACACCATTAACCACCCCTCCCCACCATTAACCACCCCCCCCCATTAACCACCCCCTCCCCCCCACCATTAACCACCCCTCCCCCCCCCACCATTAACCACCCCTCCCCCCACCATTAACCACCCCTCCCCCCCACCATTAACCACCCCTCCCCCCCACCATTAACCACCCCCACCCCCCACCATTAACCACCCCTCCCCCACCATTAACCATCCCTCCCCCCACCATTAACCACCCCTCCCCCCCACCATTAACCACCCCTCCCCCAACCATTAACCACCCCCCCCCCCAACCATTAACCACCCCTCCCCACCATTAACCACCCCCCACCATTAACCACCCCTCCCCCCCACCATTAACCACCCCTCCCCCCCCACCATTAACCACCCCTCCCCCCCACCATTAACCACCCCTCCCCCAACCATTAACCACCCCCCCTACCATTAACCACCCCTCCCCCCATTAACCACCCCCCCCCTACCATTACCCCCCCTACCATTAACCCCCCCCTACCATTAACCACCCCCCTACCATTAACCACCCCCCCCCTACCATTAACCACCCCCCCAACCATTAACCACCCCCCCAACCATTAACCACCCCCCCTACCATTAACCACCCCCCCCCCTACCATTACCACCCCCCCCTACCATTAACCACCCCCCCCCAACCATTAACCACCCCCCCCCCCAACCATTAACCACCCCCCCCTACCATTAACCACCACCCCCCCTACCATTAACCACCTACCTTCCTCTCCCTCTTCATCTTGTGTAGCGACGCCTGCTTCTTCTTCGCCTCCCCTGCTGTAGTAACACTCATGATGGCGTCTGGACCCACGCCCGTCGAGCTCTTCCTCACGCCCACGCCCATGAACCGCCTCTTGCCCTCCAGCCGCCCACGCCTCGCCACGGGCGTGCTGCCAGGCGAGGGCGTGGGCGTGGAGTCATCACTGTGGGCCAAGTCCACACGAGTACCAACCGACTGATCCAGACACGCCTCGGCCACAGACCGCGGGGGCGGCTCGAACGCCGATACCCCGTTGCTGTGGATACCAGGGGCCGCCCCTGGTGGTGCCCCTGGCGTGGGGGGCGGTGCCCCTGGCGGTGATGGCGGCGGGGGAGGCTTGACGTGGCCAGCCACACCTGTCAAGGGCCCGCCGCTGGGGGCGTCGTCTGTGATCTTCACGCTCCCGCGCGTCATCCCGTTGATGTGCAGATGTTTGTTGAGTAACAGCGCCGCCACCGTCGACCTGAGGAACCACACGGGCCATCGTTACTGCATGTATATAGCTCTGTATGTATATACTATGCATGTATATACTCTATAATCTATATGTACAACTGTATATAAATATGTATGGTTGTGTAAAATATGTATGGCTTTGTGTATATATGTATGGCTCTGTGTAAATATGTATGGCTCTGTGTAAATATGTATGGCTCTGTGTAAATATGTATGGCTCTGTATATATATGTATGGCTCTGTAAATATGCTAAGCAATATAAAAATATGTATACTTGTATATGTATATATATGTACATGTATATGTAGAGAAGGATCCTTCTGAAGATGTATTAGTAAATATATATATATTTATATATATATAAAAAATATATATATATATATATATATATATATATATATATATATATATATATATATATATATATATATATATATATATATATATATATATATGTATATCACGAATATAAACACGTGATTAAGAATGTGACAATGTCAGACCACGGAGGAAAATGAAACAGGAATTTCCTTAAGTACTTTCGTATATTAAATACATCTTCAGAAGGAATACATCTTCATTCCTTCTGAAGATGTATTTAATATACGAAAGTACTTAAGGAAATTCCTGTTTCATTTTCCTCCGAGGTCTGACATTGTCATATATATATATATATATATATATATATATATATATATATATATATATATATATATATATATATATATATATATATATATATATATATATATATATATATATATATATATATATATATATATATATATATATATATATATATATATATATCAGCTTCCAATCGTCGCCTCCATGGTAATTTATTTGTAGGGGACAGGAAGCCAGAGTGTATTCATACACGTTGGGCTTATATCGAGGAAATAATATATATCCATTTAGAAAGATAATTACAAATAAAATAATAAATATATAAATCAGAATTATCTGTCAGAGAGTCGAGGTCAGACGCTTAGGGCTAGTCCCACACAAATTTTCAGAGAGAGAGAGAGAATATGCCATATATATATTTTTCCATTTATTATCGTCATTTCTCATCATTTTCATAGATTTATTCACACTGCTCCGTCTACTAATATTATAAAAAATAGATAATAAACCAAACGACCACAAAAATAACGAATGGGGTGGAGAGGAAAATATTAAAAAATTTTCAGCCAATTTGACCTTACCGTTTCCCCGGTAGTTTGGGTCAGCCAATGGGGAAGCTAACAGCCCAATTTAGTGCATCACAATGGCCATTGCTCTCGTACTGGGCTTCAGCGCATTGTCAGGACTGACCTGTTTTGGGAAGGTAATTCCCATTCGATGATTGACGAGCCAGTGAGGTTTATATGGGTAAACCCTGATGCGAATTCTGGTTTACAGGGCTTTTATGTAACGGTTTACGTAATTTTACATTCAGATGCAATATTTGCAATGCTGCAAATGTTGTTTTTATTTTTCGTTATTGTCTTAAGAGCATTTACAGAACATGAGAGAGTTTTAGCGTTTATCTCAACTTAAAGGTCAATATTATTACTCTTAGACATACTCTTGACCTACAAAGTAGTTACAAATAATGTATTATTTTGATTGCAAATTTAACATTCGGAGGAAAATAATACATATTTTTGAACTTTTATAATTTAAAGTTAATTGTTTGGGAACAACTGAACTCCAGGTCTTGTATCTGATTACATATTAAACCCCCAGAGTGATTTCCAAGACCAAGAATACTCACCAAGGCTCTCTGACAGGTCAAAGGTCATCTTGATTTATTTTACTTAGGGCAGAAGACAGCTTTGTGGCCTCTTATAGCTAAAGGTCAATTTCCTAACCAGTTAATAATTCAATTGCCTTCGATCATGTCTATTTTCTATGATAAAGGTCACTTGGCAGCAACCGGTTAGGTCAATCATCAATTACCAATGACCTCGTATGCCTCCAGTCCTGTTCCAGAACCATTTTAGGCCAAATGTCATCTCCAAACTGGCAGGAAGATCAGGGAGGTCGTTAACATGTCCTCACTGTTTCCTAGGCGATGAAGGAAGCAGTCCTCTCCCCATGGATATGTGGGGGACGGCCCCCCCTCCCCATGGCTGAGAGGGGAAACCCTCTCCCCATGGCTGAGAGGGGAAGCCCTCTCCCCATGGCTGAGAGGGGAAGCCCTCTACTCATGGCTGAGAGGGGAAGCCCTCTCCCCATGGCTGAGAGGGGAAGCCCTCTCTTCATGGCTGAGAGGGGAAGCCCTCTCCCCATGGCTGAGAGGGGAAGCCCTCTCCCCATGGCTGAGAGGGGAAGCCCTCTCCCTCATGATTGAGAGGGTTGGCCCTCTCTGGCGTGGCTGAGTGGGGAAGCCCTCGTCTCCATACCTGAGTGGGTCGAACCTATCTAACCGTTGCAGTGCTCCGAACAGACGCCAGAGAAGGGGAGTTGTGTGTGTGTGTGTGGAGGAAGAGAAGATGGGAAGAAGGAGGGTAAAGAATGACGGAGATGTGTTGAAAGTTGGCGCATTTTAGCACATAGCTTCATATTGTTCTCCTAGTGAGGCGTTCTTAAACACCTGCAGCCGTTCTCTCCCTTGACTTAACGTTCTCTCACCCCCTTCCACAACACCGCTTCACTGCGTCCGTATTTACCCCGGGATCCAGTCAGCCGGCGTCAACACACCTGGGAAACTATGGACAAATAGGAAATAATATGCCGCCAGCCCCAGTCACACACACACACCTGTCAGCCCAGTCTTTAATCTCTGACTGGCCCGCCTCTTGTGTCAGCGCGCTCCACAAGGGTGTGGGTGGGTGGGGGTAGGTGGGAGAGGGCGTGGGGGTGTGGGAGAGAGCGTGGGGGTGTGGGGGGTGTGTGGGTGGGGCTTCTTGTAGATTGGTCTTGGAAACCTAACTGTGGTTTGCTTGGGATTACATGTCGCGTCGGCTCCCTTATGCGTAGGTTGGATGGGGGAGGGTGTATAGGGGTGGGTTCTTGGGGGAATGGGGGGTAGACCTGTAAAAAAAAAAAAACTAGTCCCACATGCAAATCTCAAAGTTAAATCCAGACTGATAACGTTGAACAACGACGTTAGCAGTAGTAAAATCCGTGTCAACACTCTATGGAAAATAAAACTTGCATTTCATATTTCATAGAAGTGGCTGGAATTCAGAATTGGAGTCGATCCTTCTTCAAGAGGGGCATGGGGGTGTCGACCTCCCACCCGCCCTATGATACCACACAGTCACAAATCACAATATAAAGGTTCATAAAGGTATGCCTTAGTGTCTAGCTTGCTACCTCAGATAACCAGACATCCTATTTATATCTGTAACTGTAAATTACCGAATCAACGGACTTATCAGGGGACTAACCAAAGTATCAGGGGACTAACGGGTATCAGGGAATCAAGTAATGTATTAGGGCGTCAAACCAGAGTATCAGGTGAAAGTATGGTCCCCTTACTAACGTATTAGGGGACCAATTAATGTATCAGGGGGACCAAATGAAGTATCAGGGGGGGACCAAGCGATATCAGACCAACCAAAATATCAGGGGAGGGGGGAAGTATGGTCCCCTATCTGACGTATTAGGGGACCAATTAATGTATCAGGGAAGGATCAAGCGATATATCAGACCAAACAAAATATCAAGGGTGAAGGGGGGTGTACTATGCTCTAGGCCAGTCACCCCATCTCTCAAGACGGTCACCGTTTTCTGTCAATGCGTATTTACACTTTGTGGTTTCCAAATGTCATGAAGAAAATGAAGCATTATGTAAAATTAAAATGTTGAAGCCATATAGACCAATCATTTGGGCACCTTTCCATATTTTTTTAGATTTCATTTTTGTTGACAAATGGAAAATTGTTGACAGGTTCGCATTCAATTGCATATTCAACGTCGTCATAGTTTATCATCGATACTCTTTTTGGTTTGAATCTCCACTTTACAAACATTTACAAAAAAACGTTTAAATAGTAAAAAATGTATTATATATATATATATATATATATATATATATATATATATATATATATATATATATATATATATATATATATATATGACATTTGTGGAAGCTTGAGACATAGATGTGCCATATAGATGCGAAAGTGTGTTCTTTTAGAGTGAACACACACACACACACACACAGTGGAGTCACACACACACACACACACACACACAATCCATGCAAGTCAAGGCCCCTAACGACATGAGTGCACAATACGATTATCTGGGAAAATCTAATGATATGCACAGAGAGGCGTGGGTGAGAGAGAGAGAGAGAGAGAGAGAGAGAGAGAGAGAGAGAGAGAGAGAGAGAGAGAGAGAGAGAGAGAGAGAGAGAGAGAGAGAGAGAGAGAGAAAGAGAGAGAGAGAGAGAGAGAGAGAAGGAGAAGGATCATCATCATTAGATAAATTTCAACTTTATCATCCATCGCATAAGTCAATTTCCAACCTGTCTCGCTGTGTCTGCCTCACTCTCTTCTCCCCCCACACACCTGCCCCTCACACACCTGCCTTACACACCTGCCTCACACACTTGTCCCTACCTATAATGTCAACAACTGACGAAACACTAAAAAGTCTTATCACAGGTAGCGAGACGTCTGAAAGTCTTATGTCCCTTCAGGGACCCGTGATGTATGTAGACATCAGACTTGCTCACCGAGGAGGGGCTGAAGACTCCTCCGGGAGCCTGAAGCATACTTAAGAGAGCCTCAGACTCGGCTCCAAGCCCACACAATTCATAGGTATTTAATTAAGGTCCAGAGACTCGTCAGTTATACCGTGAGAAATTCAAACCCACCGTGGGAATTCAGTTCCCACCGTGGGAATTCAGTTCCCACCGTGGGAATTCAGTTCCCACCGTGGGAATTCAGTTCCCACCGTGGGAATTCAGTTCCCACCGTGGGAATTCAGTTCCAACCGTGGGAATTCAATTCTCACCGTGGGAATTCAGATCCCACCGTGGGAATTCAACACCCACCGTGGGAATTCAACACCCCATCGTGGGAATTCAACACCCACCGTGGGAATTCAGTTCCCATCGTGGGAATTCAGTTCCCACCGTGGGAATTCAACACCCACCGTGGGAAACTTTGCACACTCTTAATTGCAGATTTTAATCCTATTAGTTCAAGCCTCGGGAAGAACAGGCGGGGCGGACTAATGGGTAATGCAATGTGTCGAGGCATTGTTGAAAAACATTCAGTGTTGATTCTTGTAATTTTAATGGCAAGGAACGAGGCGATAAGATTAAGACTGGCAAGTTTGAGGGTGAGAGAGAGAGAGAGAGAGAGAGAGAGAGAGAGAGAGAGAGAGAGAGAGAGAGAGAGAGAGAGAGAGAGAGAGAGAGAGAGAGAGAGAGAGAGAGAGAGAGAGAGAGAGAGCAGGGTACAGCAAAACTCCTGTAGTACCCCATCAACACTAGCCTGGTACATTCAGGACAAACTTGACATTTCATCACTGATGATTTGATCAATTTAATTTCTTGAATCTTTCCTTGAGATTCTTGAACCTTTAACAATTTAGAGGTTTTGTGAAATTGTTAACATTTTTATGCTAGAATATCTAAATAAAACTGTTAACATTTTAATCTACCATATTATTATTATCATCGTTATTTTTGGAGAAAATGAGGAGATATGAAGATATTGATCATATGTGAAGGATGGACGAGGAAGAGGGAAGAGGAAAGAGGGAAGGAGGAGATAGAGGAGGAAGGAATGGAAGGTCTGGAATGAGGAAGAGAGAAAAAAAAACTTCACAAGACCCATCCATCATCGGCGTCTCATTACTGCTGTGGGGCGGCGGGTGTATAGGTAGGTCGTCTGGGACCACTCCCAAACTAGGTATACCATGAACAAATCCACAAGGGCCGTGACGAGGATTCGAACCTGCGTCCGGGAGCATCCCAGACACTGGCCTTAATCGACTGAGCTGTAAAAGCTAGTGTGGCCTTATGGGACGACAGGCCGTGACGAGGATTCGAACCTGCGTCCGGGAGCATGACTGGCCTTAAACCGTAAAAGTTCTACTGAACTTATATATTGTGTTAGGTATACCACACACACACACAGTACCCACATGAGCCACAGAGACGTTAGAAGGAACTTTTTCAGTGTCAGAGTAGTTAAGAGGTGGAATGCATTAGGCAGTGATGTGGTGGAGGCTGACTCCATACACAGTTTCAAATGTAGATATGATAGAGCCCAGTAGGCTCAGGAACCTGTACATCAGTTGAGAGGCGGGACCAAAGAGCCAAAGCTCAACCCCCGCAAGCACAACTAGGTGAGTACACACACACACACACCCAGGTACCTACCGGGGACCCAGGCGCCGGAGGCTGTGTGGATAGCACGCTGGACACGTGATTCTGTGACCCGGGTTCGATTCCCGGCGCCGGCGAGAAACAATGGGCAGAGTTTCTTTCACTCTGATGCCCCTGTTACTTAGCAGTTAATAGGCACCTGGGAGTTAGTCAGCTGTCACGAGCTGCTTCCTGGGGTGTGTGGTCTGGGTTGAAAAAATAGTAGTTAGTAACAGTTGAGAGGCGGGCCGAAAGAGCAGAGCTCAACCCCCGCAAGCACAACTAGGTGAGTACACACACACACAAAGGAAGCAGCTCACAACAGCTGTCTAACTCCCAGGTACCTTTTTACTGCAAGGTGAACAGATGTATCATGTGAAAGAAACCTCCCATTTGTGTCTGCCTCAACCGGAAATCGAACCCGAGCCATAGAGACTACGACCTCCGAACGCTGTAGACTCGGCCGCGAGGACCTGTATATGTGTATGCGTATAAGCAGCTGACCTATATGTGTAAACAATACACAAACACCACACACTACATGTAGTAAAGGCAATGCAATCTACTGAAGTTAGAAATTCTTTGCAGTTTAGGAAACTCAAAGAATGCTAATCATATACTTTTTTCAGTTAAATTCTTTTCCGGGCGTCTGAGTGCTCAGAAATAACGGCAAGGAAATTTCTTTGTTGATGGGTGATTCAAGGAGGGAGCAGAGCATATGAACACACACATGTACGCATATACGCATGCATACACACAGTGGGATATGGTAAGGAACGAGAGACCCACACATTTCCGTTACTTCAGAGGGGAGTGGGGATCCCTCCACCAGCATCCAACACCCTCTTCCCCAGACACAAGTGCAACAGAAGCCACAACCACCCATCATCACACCCTACCAGCAATCTTCCTCCTCTGAAGCACCAATCTAACCCTCTAACTAAGCAGTTACGCAAGCACTTACGAACCTGTACATCTTTCCTCAATCTTTGGCGGCTTTGTTTACAATTATTAAACAATTAATGAGCTCCGAAGCACCAGGAGGCTGTTTATAACAATAACAACAGTTGATTGGCAAGTTTTCATGCTTGTAAACTGTTTAATAAATGTAAACAAAGCCGTCAAAGATTGAGGAAAGATGTACACGTTCGTAAGTACTTGCGTAACCGCTCCGTGAATCTGGGACCTGGAGGAACGTAGCTAGAGGCTGAGGCTCAATGCTTGCAATCGTGAAAGCATCTTGCAAATGCAGGTGCAACAAGGACTGGGATTCATCACTTACTCGACTACTTACGAACCCTGTGCATCTTCCTTCGACCTCGACCGTCGTATTTACTAAACAGCTTACGAGCTCGACGTCGTATTTACTAAACACCTTACGAGCTCCACATCGTCGCAATCCCGAAATATCATCGTTAAAGACAACCTCGTATAGCGGTTCCGAGCTCGCAAACTGCTTCGTAAATACAAACTGATCCCCCCCCCCCCTACGATTGAGGAAAGAGATAGAGGTTTCGCAAGAGAGCACACGTTGCATGATTCTTAGCCCAGAATAATAGTTTGAACGATAAGATGATAAAACTTTGGCACAAGCTCATTATTGTAAATGTTGCTAGGTTATTGTCTTATCAATAGCTTATCAATAGCTTATCAATACCCAGCTTCTGATCTTCGGGAAGGGGGGAGGGGGGGGGTCAACTCAACTTACAACGAGGCGCCATTATCTTGCTTAATGGCAACATTGCCATGAATTGCATGGCATTAGTGACTTCGAACCTGAAGCTTTAAGAGAGGCTTCGAATCTAAACCTTTAAGAAAGGGTTCGAACCTAAAGCTTTAAGGGTTCGAACCTGAAACTTTAAGAGTGACTTCGAACCTGAAGCTTTAAGATAGGCTTCGAACCTGAAACTTTAAGAAAGGCTTCGAACCTGAAGCTTTAAGAAAGGCTTCGAACTTGAAGCTTTAAGAAAGGCTTCGAACCTGAAACTTTAAGAAAGGGTTCGAACCTGAAACTTTAAGAAAGGCTTCGAACCTGAAGCTTTAAGAGAGGCTTCGAATCTTTAAGACTTTAGGACGCTTTAGGAAGGAAGACTTTGGGAAACTTTAAGACTCTTCCCCCCCCCCCTCCTTCCCCCTTTCTCAAGAAACAATGTATGTCTCTCAGATGCTTTACTTTCCCTTCTGTCCCGTTTTCTTTCCTTGTCATCAGCAATGCCCTATTAACCACTTGTCATACTTCTCATTTAACCCCATGAAAGACTCCATGAAAATGGCCTAAGTGTGTTCTATAATCTCCCAATATTTCTTAAAGTATTTTTACTTAGGTCTACCCCGACCAGCCTATGCCGGCCCCATTCCCCAGACCATTCCCGCTGCAAATTTGGGTTGAGGCTAGCCACAAACGTCCAATTTTGGATAGAGAAATAGACATTTTCAGGTAGTTACAGATTTATTTGCAAATAATAAAATTATTTTTAGCCTAGTCCAGTATTGCCTAGCCTAACTTAGCCTAACCCAGTATTACCTAGCCTAACTTAGTCTAACCCAGAATTACCTAGCCTAACCTAGCCTAACCCAGAATTACCTAGCCTAACTTAGCCTAACCCAGAATTACCTAGCCTAACTTAGTCTAACCCAGTATTCCCTAGCCTAACCCAGTATTACCTAGCCTAACTTAGTCTAACCCAGTATTCCCTAGCCTAACCCAGTATTACCTAGCCTAACTTAGCCTAATCCATTATTACCTAACCTAACTTACCCTAACATATCCTTCCAGGATTGTACCTGAATGAAGTTCTGGGAGTTCTCCTACTCCCTAAGCCTACTCTAACTTGGGAAAGTTGAAACCAAACTTAGAACAGAAACCAGCTTGTCAGCGGTGGCTGGCGTAGTTGGGGGTCTTCTAGTACACAATTCTAGTACAGGAATCTAAACGACCATCAGTTGAATATTAACGAACAGTTTGGGGTGAGTAATTGCTTTTGGAATTGGCTTTTCATGGTAATTAGTGATTGTAATTGGGTTACACAATTACAATTTTGTAGCTGTGTTGCAAGCTGTATTTGTTTGTTTGGAGTTAATAAGGTCTCTAAATAACAATATTTCTAATTAATATATTTATTATATTTATGTATTTACTGATATAGAACAATTGATATAGTCCTTGGTAGAAATTGGACTATTAGTCATAGTTATTTATAGGTTATCTTGAGATGATTTCGGGGGTTAGTGTCCCCACGGCCCGGTCCTCGATCAGGCCTCCACCCCCTCCAGGGAGCAGCCCGTGACAGCTGACTAACACCCAGGTACCTATTTTACTGCTAGGTAACAGGAGCATCAGGGTGAAAGAAACTCTGCCCATTGTTTCTCGCCGGCGCCAAGGATCGAACCCGGGACACACAGGATCACGCGTCCAGTGTTCTGTCCGCTCAGCCACCGGCTCTTAGGCTGTGTGTCCCTTGTATCCAGTGGAATAGGGCTCGAACTACGGCCTTAAACATGGTCAAGCTTAAATACATTTCCTCACTTACAAGTATTTTAACCCCCCGGTCGGAGCTGGTCGACCGAGCGGACAGCACGCTGGACTTGTGATCCTGTGGTCCTGGGTTCGATCCCAGGCGCCGGCGAGAAACAATGGGCAGAGTTTCTTTCACCCTATGCCCCCTGTTACCTAGCAGTAAAATAGGTACCTGGGTGTTAGTCAGCTGTCACGGGCTGCTTCCTAGGGGTGGAGGCCTGCTCGAGGACCGGGCCGCGGGGACACTAAAGCCCCGAAATCATCTCAAGATAACCTCAAGATAACCCCCAAACATAGTCCCGTTAGTCATCAGTCTCCGTGGTGTAGTGGTAAGACACTCGCCTGGCGTTCCGCGAGCGCTATGTCATGGGTTCGTATCCTGGCCGGGGAGGATTTACTGGGCGCAATTCCTTAACTGTAGCCTCTGTTTAACGCAACAGTAAAATGTGTACTTGGTTGTAAAAACGATTCTTCGCGGCAGGGGATCGTATTCCAGGGACCATAGGATTAAGGACTTGCCCGAAACGCTACGCGTACTAGTGGCTCTACAAGAATGTAACAACTCTCGTATTACTAAACATTGAAATACTTACATACATATTCTGCGGTAATTCGACCTGGCCCTAATTTGCCTAATTTGGCGCTCGTAATTGGGGGTAATTTGATCGTTAGTGGGGGTCAAGTGGAGCTGTGAATGAGAGCTTTTTTTTTACATTTTTAAATAGGAACTGGTCGCTTGTCCCGGGTGACTGATGATAGTTGGGTGATTAGCGATGCATTGTTGGGTCATTTGGGGTTGATTGTTTCCTTATGGCGAACAAATAAACTATCGAAATGAGACGCACTCAAAGAGACGCACTCAATGAGACTCACTCAATGAGACGCACTCAACGAGATGCACTCAACGAGACGCACTCAACGCGACGCACTCAAAGAGACCCTATAGACTCTAGAGGGAGATGAGAGAGACCGTGAGAGAGGTGAGAGAGACCGTGAGAGAGACCGTGAGAGGGGTGAGAGAGAGACCGTGAGAGAGACCGTGAGAGAGGTGAGAGAGACCGTGAGAGAGACCGTGAGAGGGGTGAGAGAGAGACCGTGAGAGAGGTGAGAGAGACCGTGAGAGGGGTGAGAGAGAGGCCGTGAGAGAGGTGAGAGAGAGACCGTGAGAGAGACCGTGAGAGAGGTGAGAGAGAGACCGCGAGAGAGACCGTGAGAGAGGTGAGAGAGAGACCGTGAGAGAGACCGTGAGAGAGGTGAGAGAGAGACCGTGAGAGAGACCGTGAGAGAGGTGAGAGAGACCATGAGAGAGATGAGGGAAGTACCCACTGGAGTACGACTTCCCTCGTACAAGCACACGGAAGTAGCCACAACGAAAGTCATCTAGCAACCAAGAAAGTAGCAAAGGAGCAACTTCCCAGGGAGCAAGCAACCAGGAACACTACAAACGAGGAAGGCACTACGGGCTCGCCATAGCCCGTGCTACTTGCCCCGCTCCTGTGCCAGGTAAGTCCACTACGGGCTCGCCATAGCCCGTGCTACTTGCCCCGCTCCTGTGCCAGGTAAGTCCACTACGGGCTCGCCATAGCCCGTGCTACTTGGAACTTTGTTCCAGGTAGCGAATCTTTAACAACAACTACCTCAAACAAACGTTACACAAACGTACGTTCCACGGCTCAGGAACGTCGGAAAGCCCTATCACAGAGCCGTGGGAAAAGGAGCAGAGCCACAGTGAAACGCCAACTTTCCCTTTTCATTTGCCAAAGGAAAAAGCCTTTCCCTTTTCATTGTCCTGTTCCATATGAGGGAAACATCTGACCCCTGGAAGAACAGGGTTCAGTATGTTCACGAGAACAACTTATCCAGTGGGAATATAACTCCTCTGTCACCTACAGCTGTATAAAATCGGGGAATACAATAGAGGGGTAATCTATCCCTTTTCACTTTATTTCTTCCACTACAGTAGCAAAAAAATCATCCTATTTTACATCCTCTCCTATCCCCACCTCCAAAGGATACCTGATCAACCAGGCTGTGACTCGTACGTCAGGCTGCGAGCAGCCGCGTCCAACAGCCTGGTTGATCAGTCCGGCAACCAGGAGGCCTGGTCGACGACCGGGCCGCGGGGACGCTAAGCTCCGGAAGCACCTCAAGGTAACCTCAAGGTAAGGTATCCCTATTTCCATTCGTGTCTCCCCTAGTGTATTCCTGCTAATATCCCCCTATTCTCGAGCCCAAATTCTATACACACATAATATTAAATTGGACCCATTTCTTCCCATTTTCCCAATTTTCTCTCCGAACGTCTTGAAGGAGCACAAAGAGGGCAATAGCGTGAGAAGGGTGAAAGGGAGACAGAAAAGGGTTTGAATAGGAAGATTGAGGGTGCAAAAAGTTATCAATCGCAGGCTGGGGTTTTCACACTATCTTGAGGTTATCTTGAGATGATTTCGGGGCTTTTTAGTGTCCCCGCGGCCCGGTCCTCGACCAGGCCTACACCCCCTGGAAGCAACCCGTGACAGCTGACTAACACCCAGGTACCTATTTTACTGCTAGGTAACAGGGGCATAGGGTGAAAGAAACTCTGCCCATTGTTTCTCGCCGGCGCCCGGAATCGAACCCGGGACCACAGGATCACAAGTCCAGCGTGCTGTCCGCTCGGCCGACCGGCTCCCTTCCCACACTCTTCCCACTGTTGATATTTTCACCCTTTTCATTTCAGTCCTGAGTGCGTGATTGGCGCCAAAAACCTGTGATAGGTCCTCTAGCCTCGATATGCTCAAATTCTTTCTGATTGGATGCTTGGCAATGTCATCCCCGGCTTTATGATTGGCTGGAATCTATCACTCAGGATGTCTGTGATTGGATGGCTGGGAGATCCCTACCTCTTGGTGCCAGGGCTATGATTGGCTAGGAGCGATCATACAGTCGCCTGTGATAGGCTGATACGAGTCACGGTAGGTAATAACAGGTGATTTTCCTCTGTTATCGGGTCCAGGTGTGACTATAGAGGGGAGGGACTTGTGTAGAGGAGACCTCTTGATTACTCCCCTTCCTCTGGTGACTGATGGGCCAGAGGGAAGGGAAGGAATGGGAAGGGAAGGAATGGGAAGGGAAGGGGTTGGAAGGGTGAGGACTTGAGATGGGAAAGGTGTGTGTGGGGTAGCTTAAGTAATTCACATTAGGGGAAGGGACGACGACGTTTCGGTCCGTACTGGACCATTCTGCAATCGACTGGAGAATGGTCCAGGACGGACCGAAACGTCGTCGTCCCTTCACCTTCTAGTGTGTGGTCTGGTCAACATACTTCAGCCACGTTATTGTGACTCATCGCCTGCTTAGGGGAAGGGATTTTTGAGAGCCTTTAATTCACAGCAAAACGTTTGGGTGAAACGTTCTGATTGGAATGTATTCCCAATCGTAGCAGGTACTGTCGCCTTGTTAGAGGTACTGTCACGTGGAGTACTTCCTCTTAAACCTCATGGCCTACTGTCCATAGTATCTGTTCCTTTTAATAGGCTAAATTCCCCTTCCTTACACTTGTGTGGGGTTTGAGTCTAATAACCATCTCTGGTGTTTCTTCAGCTCCTCCTCAAGGACAGGTATTCTGAAGTCCTCCTCGAGCTTCCAGGAAAGCTCTTGGGCTCCGCCTTCAAGTCACTGGCCGTCTATTGAAATAAAAAACTATATTTGCCATTCAAAACTTGCATGGCACAAAGTTTTATTTAGACTTTAGCGAAAATATTGGAACGCAACTCCCCAAACGCTTCAGAAGTTCGAAAAAACTATCCAAGAGTTTCGAAATTCCCAGAGATTTCGGACTTCTTATTATTATTATTTCTTGATATTTGATTTTCAAATTGTATAATTCCTGATGATTTCATATTAATGAGGTTCAATAATTTTGCTTTTGGGGTTTAAATAATATAATAATTACAATAAACTAATATTATCAGCTGATAAAATGTAAACAGATATCAGCTGACGTGATATAAACAAACATCAGCTGATAAGATGTAGACAGATATTATCAGCTGATATGATGTAAACAGAAATCAGCTGACATGATGTGAAAAAAAATCAGCTGACATGATGTAAACAGAAATCAGCTGACATGATGTAAACAGAAATCAGCTGATAAAACGTAAACATATATTATCAGCTGATATGATGTAAACAGAAATCAGCTGACGTGATGTAAACAGAAATCAGCTGACATGATATAAACAAATCTTATCAGCTGATATGGTGTAAATAAATCGAGATTTGGCGGGAATGTATATTTCAACGAGAAGTAACGAGGAACGACGCACTTGGATCAACCACTCAACACACACTCAGCACGATACACTCAATGCAACACACTACAGACACACTTAACATGACGAGATGCACTCAGTACAAAGGCATGCATTCCGTTCAGTGACAAGCACTCGAGATAATAACATGATCTAAGTGCACTCACCACACAGACTTGCACTTAATACAGTGTGATGCATTCAGCAGCAATAGTCAGGAGACTAAGGTTAGACTCCAACAGTGCCAGGAGACTAAGGTTAGACTCCAACAGTGCCAGGAGACTAAGGTTAGACTCCAACAGTGCCAGGAGACTAAGGTTAGACTCCAACAGTGCCAGGAGACTAAGGTTAGACTCCAACAGTGCCAGGAGACTAAGGTTAGACTCCAACAGTGCCAGGAGACTAAGGTTAGACTCCAACAGTGCCAGGAGACTAAGGTTAGACTCCAACAGTGCCAGGAGACTAAGGTAAGACTCCAACAGTGCCAGGAGACTAAGGTTAGACTCCAGCAGTGTCAGGAGACTAAGGTTAGACTCCAACAGTGCCAGGATACTAAGGTAAGACTCCAACAGTGTCAGGAGACTAAGGTAAGACTCCAACAGTGCCAGGAGACTAAGGTTAGACTCCAACAGTGCCAGGAGACTAAGGTTAGACTCCAACAGTGCCAGGAGACTAAGGTTAGACTCCAACAGTGCCAGGAGACTAAGGTAAGACTCCAACAGTGCCAGGAGACTAAGGTTAGACTCCAACAGTGCCAGGAGACTAAGGTTAGACTCCAACAGTGCCAGGAGACTAAGGTTAGACTCCAACAGTGCCAGGAGACTAAGGTTAGACTCCAACAGTGCCAGGAGACTAAGGTTAGACTCCAACAGTGCCAGGAGACTAAGGTAAGACTCCAACAGTGCCAGGAGACTAAGGTTAGACTCCAACAGTGCCAGGAGACTAAGGTTAGACTCCAACAGTGCCAGGAGACTAAGGTTAGACTCCAACAGTGCCAGGAGACTAAGGTTAGACTCCAACAGTGCCAGGAGACTAAGGTTAGACTAACAGTGTCAGGAGACTAAGGTTAGACTCCAACAGTGCCAGGAGACTAAGGTTAGACTCCAACAGTGTCAGGAGACTAAGGTTAGACTCCAGCAGTGTCAGGAGACTAAGGTTAGACTCCAACAGTGCCAGGAGACTAAGGTTAGACTCCAACAGTGCCAGGAGACTAAGGTTAGACTCCAACAGTGTCAGGAGACTAAGGTTAGACTCCAGCAGTGTCAGGAGACTAAGGTTAGACTCCAACAGTGCCAGGAGACTAAGGTTAGACTCCAACAGTGCCAGGAGACTAAGGTTAGACTCCAACAGTGCCAGGAGACTAAGGTTAGACTCTAACAGTGTCAGGAGACTAAGGTTAGACTCCAACAGTGCCAGGAGACTAAGGTTAGACTCCAACAGTGTCAGGAGACTAAGGTTAGACTCCAACAGTGCCAGGAGACTAAGGTTAGACTCCAACAGTACCAAGAAGCAATATCAGCTTGGTCAGGTCACAGCTTATATGAGATCTGGGATGTCAGGTTAGGTTAGGTTAGGTCAGGTCAGGTTAGGTCAGGTTAGGTCAGGTCAGGTTAGGTCAGGTCAGGTTAGGTCAGGTCAGGTTAGGTCAGGTCAGGTTAGGTTAGGTCAGGTCAGGTTAGGTCAGGTCAGGTTAGGTCAGGTCAGGTTAGGTCAGGTTAGGTCAGGTCAGGTTAGGTTAGGTCAGGTTAGGTCAGGTCAGGTTAGGTCAGGTCAGGTCAGGTCAGGTCAGGTTAGGTTAGGTAAGGTTAGGTTAGGTCAGGTCAGGTCAGGTTAGGTCAGGTCAGGTCAGGTCAGGTCAGGTTAGGTTAGGTTAGGTCAGGTTAGGTTAGGTTAGGTCAGGTCAGGTTAGGTCAGGTTAGGTTAGGTCAGGATAGGTTAGGTTAGGTTAGGTCAGGTCAGGTCAGGTTAGGTCAGGCCAGGTTAGGTTAGGTTAGGTCAGGTCAGGTTAGGTCAGGTTAGGTTAGGTTAGGTTAGGTTAGGTTAGGCCAGGTCCAACGAGGATCAGGTTAGTTGGGAGTAAGGAAACAGGGAAAGAGGTCAACAGTTACAAAAACAGTAAAAAACCCCGTTTATACTCCCTGTTTACAATCACCCCTGTTTGCCAGGGTCTGTTTACCCCCTTCTATCCCCCTCCCCCCCCCCTAATGAAACCTGTTTACGCACATAATCAAAGAATATACGCGGCAAATTACCAAACCACCTGCCAGTTAAGGCTTCGTAACTACGACTTATTCTCTTGCAAAAACGGTTATGGAAACCCCTGTTTGTTCTTCCCTGTTGCATTACTGTTTTGTTTACTTAATATAATTGATATGTATACTACTGATGCTACTATTTCTCCCGATAACTAGTCTAGTTATCGCTAACTACCGCTAGTTAACGGAGCGAAGAGTTTTCTAAACCACTAAGCGAGCAGCATCTAAACCTGTTTTTTTTC
>NW_025572573.1:0-2500 GCF_020424385.1 Procambarus clarkii
TTCCCTGCCCTTGGCTCTTCCCTGCCCTTGGCTCTTCCCTGCCCTTGGGTCTCCCTACCCTTGGCTCTTCCCTGCCCTTGGCTCTTCCCTGCCCTTGGCTCTTCCTGCCCTTGGCTCTTCCCTGCCCTTGGCTCTTCCCTGCCCTTGGCTCTTCCCTGCCCTTGGCTCTTCCCTGCCCTTGGCTCTTCCCTGCCCTTGGCTCTTCCCTACCCTTGGCTCTTCCCTGCCCTTGGCTCTTCCCTACCCTTGGCTCTTCCCTGCCCTTGGCTCTCCCTACCCTTGTCTCTTCCCTGCCCTTGGCTCTTCCCTGCCCTTGGCTCTTCCCTGCCCTTGGCTCTTCCCTGCCCTTGGCTCTTCCCTGCCCTTGGCTCTTCCCTGCCCTTGGCTCTTCCCTACCCTTGGCTCTTCCCTGCCCTTGGCTCTCCCTACCCTTGTCTCTTCCCTGCCCTTGGCTCTTCCCTGCCCTTGGCTCTTCCCTGCCCTTGTCTCTTCCCTGCCCTAGTCTCTTCCCTGCCCTTGGCTCTTCCCTGCCCTTGGCTCTTCCCTGCCCTTGTCTCTTCCCTGCCCTTGTCTCTTCCCTGCCCTTGTCTCTTCCCTGCCCTTGTCTCTTCCTGCCCTTGGGTCTCCCTACCCTTGGCTCTTCCCTGCCCTTGGCTCTTCCCTGCCCTTGTCTCTTCCTGCTCTTGGCTCTTCCCTGCCCTTGTCTCTTCCCTGCCCTTGTCTCTTCCCTACCCTTGTCTCTTCCCTGCCCTTGGCTCTTCCCTGCCCTTGTCTCTTCCTGCTCTTGGCTCTTCCCTGCCCTTGGCTCTTCCCTGCCCTTGGCTCTTCCCTGCCCTTGTCTCTTCCCTGCCCTTGGCTCTTCCCTGCCCTTGGCTCTTCCCTGCCCTTGGCTCTTCCCTGCCCTTGGCTCTTCCCTGCCCTTGGCTCTTCCCTGCCCTTGGCTCTTCCCTGCCCTTGGCTCTTCCCTGCCCTTGGGTCTCCCTGCCCCTGTCTCTCCCCTGCCCTTGGCTCTTCCCTGCCCCTGTCTCTCCCCTGCCCTTGGCTCTCCCTTCCTTCTCTCCCCTGCCCTTGGCTCTCCCTTCCTTCCCCCCCTTCCCTCCCTTCTTCTCTCCCTTCTTCATCCTTCAGCACACTGAAGGAACCCTTGGTCTACTCCAAGGTTGAAAATCCAGAGAACTTGACTTCCATATAAACCATAAGGAAAGCGGGCGGCTGTAAGATGTGGTATATAGGGAGGGCCTAGCCATGTGTGTACCCCCTCACACATGTGTCGCCCCCCCCCTCACACATGTGGCGCCCCCCCCCCCTCACACACATGTGGCGCCCCCTCATAGAGCAGTGGAGCCAGGTGTTGGCGGAAAATAACCCCACAGTTGTGTGGTGGGGAAGGGGCCGAGAGTACACTGAAGGGGGGTTATCTTGCCACACATCTCTTACCTGTCGTGACCACTCTTGGGTCCTGCAGATCTTGTCTCTCTCTCTCTCCTCTCTCACCCCTTCCTTGTCTCTCCCCACCCCCTCTCTCACCCTTCCTGGCGCTCCTAAGGTTACCCCAACGGCCAGAAACTGACGTACTGAAGCGCCCTTATCCTGACCTAGCAAGAGGAGCCACAACAGAAAAAGGGACAGTACGTCACTTTCACGAGTCGCTTCCATTTGCGAGTACGACAGTTTTTGGTCGTATGTGACGCATACGGCCGAATAGCTACGTTCTTAGGAGGAGGGGTTGTAGGAGGACAGGTAGTAGGAGGACAGGTTGTAGGAGGACAGGTTGTAGGAGGACAGGTTGTAGGAGGGACAGGCTGCAGGAGGACAGGCTGTAGGAGGGACAGGCTGTAGGAGGACAGGTTGTAGGAGGACAGGCTGTAGGAGGACAGGTTGTAGGAGGACAGGTTGTAGGAGGACAGGCTGTAGGAGGACAGGTTGTAGGAGGACAGGTTGTAGGAGGGACAGGCTGCAGGAGGACAGGTTGTAGGAGGAGAGGTTGTAGGAGGAGAGGTTGGAGGAGGACAGGTTGTAGGAGGACAGGTTGTAGGAGGACAGGTTGTAGCGGGACAGGCTGTAGGAGGACAGGTTGGAGGAGGACAGGTTGGAGGAGGACAGGTTGGAGGAGGACAGGTTGGAGGAGGACAGGTTGGAGGAGGACAGGTTGGAGGAGGACAGGTTGGAGGAGGACAGGTTGGAGGAGGACAGGTTGGAGGAGGACAGGTTGGAGGAGGACAGGTTGGAGGAGGACAGGTTGTAGGAGGACAGGCTGTAGGAGGACAGGCTGTAGGAGGACAGGCTGTAGGAGGACAGGCTGTAGGAGGACAGGTTGGAGGAGGACAGGTTGGAGGAGGACAGGTTGGAGGAGGACAGGTTGGAGGAGGACAGGTTGGAGGAGGACAGGTTGGAGGAGGACAGGTTGGAGGAGGACAGGTTGTAGGAGGACAGGTTGTAGGAGGACAGGTTGTAGCAGGCCAGGCTGTAGGAGGACAGGCTGTAGCAGGCCAGGCTGTAG
>NW_025572573.1:7500-27500 GCF_020424385.1 Procambarus clarkii
ACACCTCTCCTGCTGTGAAGGGGGAAGTGAGTACCGAGCAGTACTCAAGACGGGACAACACCTCTCCTGCTGTGAAGGGGAAGTGAGTACCGAGCAGTACTCAAGACGGGACAACACCTCTCCTGCTGTGAAGGGGGAAGTGAGTACTGAGAAGTACTCAAGACGGGACAACACCTCTCCTGCTGTGAAGGGGGAAGTGAGTACCGAGCAGTACTCAAGACGGGACAACACCTCTCCTGCTGTGAAGGGGGAAGTGAGTACTGAGCAGTACTCAAGACGGGACAACACCTCTCCTGCTGTGAAGGGGGAAGTGAGTACTGAGCAGTACTCAAGACGGGACAACACCTCTCCTGCTGTGAAGGGGGAAGTGAGTACTGAGCAGTACTCAAGACGGGACAACACAAGTGATATAAACAGTATTACCATTGCTGTGAGGTCTCTGGATGTGAACGTTCTCATAATCCATGCCACCATTGTCCTGGCCGCCGCCGCCGCTATATTTGCTCGGTTATGTTCACTAAATGTCACGTCCTCACACATCAGAATTACTACAAATTTCCCGATCTTTTGAATTGTTCATCTTCTACAAAGGAGATTTACATGGTGATATTTGAATCAAATATAGATGGATGTCTTGAGGCTGTGACTATTATTTTTGTCTATATCCGAGATAAGAATGAGAAATAGCAGCGGTGCCAGGACTGTGCCCTGGGGTACAGAGCAGCGGTGCCAGGACTGTGCCCTGGGGTACAGAGGAGCAGTGCCAGGACTGTGCCTTGGGGTACAGAGGAGCAGTGCCAGGACTGTGCCCTGGGGTACAGAGCAGTGGTGCAAGGACTGTGCCCTGGGGTACAGAGCAGGGGTGCCAGGACTGTGCCCTGGGGTACAGAGCAGGGGTGCCAGGACTGTGCCCTGGGGTACAGAGGAGTAGTGCCAGGACTGTGCCTTGGGGTACAGAGGAGCAGTGCCAGGACTGTGCCCTGGGATACAGAGCAGCGGTGCCAGGACTGTGCCCTGGGGTACAGAGCAGTGGTGCCAGGACTGTGCCCTGGGGTACAGAGGAGCAGTGCCAGGACTGTGCCCTGGGGTACAGAGCAGCGGTGCCAGGACTGTGCCCTGGGGTACAGAGCAGCGGTGCCAGGACTGTGCCCTGGGGTACAGAGGAGCAGTGCCAGGACTGTGCCCTGGGGTACAGAGCAGCGGTGCCAGGACTGTGCCCTGGTGTACAGAGCAGCGGTGCCAGGACTGTGCCCTGGGGTACAGAGCAGGGGTGCCAAGACTTTGCCCTGGGGTACAGAGCAGTGGTGCAAGGACTGTGCCCTGGGGTACAGAGCAGCGGTGCCAGGACTGTGCCCTGGTGTACAGAGCAGTGGTGCAAGGACTGTATCATGGGGTACAGAGCAGCGGTGCCAGGACTGTGCCCTGGTGTACAGAGCAGCGGTGCCAGGACTGTGCCCTGGGGTACAGAGCAGGGGTGCCAGGACTGTGCCCTGGGGTACAGAGCAGTGGTGCAAGGACTGTGCCCTGGGGTACAGAGCAGCGGTGCCAGGACTGTGCCCTGGTGTACAGAGCAGTGGTGCAAGGACTGTATCATGGGGTACAGAGCAGCGGTGCCAGGACTGTGCCCTGGTGTACAGAGCAGCGGTGCCAGGACTGTGCCCTGGGGTACAGAGCAGCGGTGCCAGGACTGTGCCCTGGGGTACAGAGCAGCGGTGCCAGGACTGTGCCCTGGGGTACAGACCAGCGATGCAAGGACTGTGCCCTGGGGTACAGAGGAGCAGTGCCAGGACTGTGCCCTGGGGTACAGAGGAGCAGTGCCAGGACTGTGCCCTGGGGTACAGAGGAGCAGTGCCAGGACTGTGCCCTGGGGTACAGAGGAGCGGTGCCAGGACTGTGCCCTGGGGTACAGAGCAGCGGTGCCAGGACTGTGCCCTGGGGTACAGAGCAGCGGTGCCAGGACTGTGCCCTGGGGTACAGAGGAGCAGTGCCAGGACTGTGCCCTGGGGTACAGAGGAGCAGTGCCAGGACTGTGCCCTGGGGTACAGAGCAGCGGTGCCAGGACTGTGCCCTGGGGTACAGAGCAGCGGTGCCAGGACTGTACCCTGGGGTACAGAGCAGCGGTGCCAGGACTGTGCCCTGGGGTACAGAGGAGCAGTGCCAGGACTGTGCCCTGGGGTACAGAGCAGCGGTGCCAGGACTGTGCCCTGGGGTACAGAGCAGCGGTGCCAGGACTGTGCCCTGGGGTACAGAGCAGCGGTGCCAGGACTGTGCCCTGGGGTACAGAGCTTTTCACTGCACTTGGGCTTCATCTTACTTGCTTGACCGTTACTCTCTTCTTTCTGTTTGACAGAAAGTTGAAAATCCAACGGCTCGTTTTACCCGTTATTCCCATTGACCTATTTTTATGGGCTGTCAATCCAAGGGTCACACTTGTCAAATGCCTTTGCAAAGTCTGTGTAAATATCTGCATTTTGTATTTCTTCTAATGCTTCTGTGGTGCTTGACAAGTCTACTCCCCTCTCGGTCAAGGCGGTTCAGTTGACGGAACGTCCTGGGCGGGTTCAGTGACTATTGACGGAACGTTCCAGCTCCGAACGTTCCGTCAGTTGACGGAACGTTCGGAGCTGGCCAGCATCGGTGACTGTAAATAATGGGACAGGTAGCCAGGTACTTGTCAACAGAAATCAGGGCTCTGGGAATAATGTCATTCGACCTGACGTTTACTGTAGACGGTAAGAATACATGTATCAGCACCCAGGGGAGGGGAAACGATTGGGCTTTGTTCTTTCTTCTCTAATCCGAGGATCGATACCAAGAGATAAGGAGGACATGCGTCACTTCATTTACAATCCAGTGGTGAGAGGTTCCTGGATCTTGAGCTGTAGCTTAACTGCTTCTAAGGTCATTCCTCGTAACTTCACTAGCCTTGGTGATGTCTCAAGAAGGGGCACTCTATCCGTCCTCCTTATAAAACGTCGCATTTTTTACGTACTACTCTTACCTAGTACTCTTAGGGGCCTCGTAGCCTGGTGGATAGCGCGCAGGGCTCGTAATTCTGTGGCGCGGGTTCGATTCCCGCACGAGGCAGAAACAAATGGGCAAAGTTTCTTTCACCCTGAATGCCCCTGTTACCTAGCAGTAAAATAGGTACCTGGGTATTAGTCAGCTGTCACGGGCTGCTTCCTGGGGGTGGAGGCCTGGTCGAGGACCAGGCCGCGGGGACACTAAAGCCCCGAAATCATCTCAAGATAACCTCAAGATATACCTAAAGCCAAAAATTGGTCGTACTAAAAAATGAAAGCGGCTCGCGAAATTGACAGTGTCCCGTTCTCTTTTTCCCGCTTTGAGACGATCCCAATAATTTAGGTGTTTTATCGCGTCTATGCGTGCCGTATATGTTCTCTGTATTCCCTCTATTTCAGCAATCTCTCCTGCTCTGAAGGGGGAAGTGAGTACTGAGCAGTACTCAAGACGGGACAACACAAGTGACTTGAAGAGTACAACCATTGTGATGGGATCCCTGGATTTGAAAGTTCTCGTAATCCATCCTATCATTTTTCTGGCTGACGCGATATTTGCTTGGTTATGCTCCCTAAACGTTAGGTCGCCAGACATTATTATTTCCAAATCCTTGACATGTTGCTTTCCTACTATGGGCAGATTTGATTGTGTTTTGTACCCTGTATTATGTTTAAGGTCCTCACTACCACCATCACATGTATGGTGCACGGGTGTGTTCCCGGTGAAGGGTCGGGGGGGGAGGAGGGGGGGGGTCACCCCACACCTGTATAATTTGTATTCACGATTGGTTTAAAAAACAGTATTCAGTATACAATCATTCCTGCACATGTGGAGTGACTGGGGGGGTGTGGGGGTGGGGGGTTGAAGACGAATGGCTGAGCGGCCAAGGACTTGTGCAAGTAACAGCCAGTCGTTCTGAGACGAGCCTCGCTTTATCTTCTATCGCGGAAACCACCACCACTACTCCTCCACCTGTCCACCACCACCACTACCACCACTTTTCCCACTGTCTTCAGTAAGGTCTCAGAATAGTTCACGCCAGTTAGCGGGTTGGGTAGCGAGAGCGTTGGTTATCGTTCAGCGGTTAGCCTTCTTTTGAGGTGCGCATTCGTCTCGCCAGCGCATGAAGGCTGCGCAGGCTACCGCGAATTAATGTGGAGGTGCGTCGTGGCGATGCGTCATTGTCGTCAGCTGCACAACGACGCCCCTGTCGTCGCCCAAGGCTGGTTCTTGTAGAGGACGGGAGGGCTTGGAAGTGCTGGTAGTGGGACATCCGCCAGGGCCTCATAAGGGAGCAAGGGCGGGCTTGGTCCCGTCTTGAGTACTGCTCAGTACTGCTCAGTACTCACTTCACGTTTAAGGAGCATAACCAAGCAAATATTGCGTCAGCCAGAAAAATGATAGGATGGATTACGAGAACTTTCAAATCCAGGGATCCCATCACAATGGTTGTACTCTTCAAGTCACTTGTGTTGTCCCGTCTTGAGTACTGCTCAGTACTCACTTCCCCCTTCAGAGCAGGAGAGATTGCTGAAATAGAGGGAATACAGAGAACATATACGGCACGCATAGACGAGATAAAGCACCTAAATTATTGGGATCGTCTCAAAGCTCTCCAAATGTACTCACAAGAAAGGAGACGAGAGAGATACCAAATAATATACACGTGGAAAATACTGGAGGGCCAGGTCCCAAATCTACACAGTAAAATAACAACATACTGGAGTGAACGATATGGAAGAAAATGCAGAATAGAACCAGTGAAGAGCAGAGGTGCCATAGGCACAATCAGAGAACACTGTATAAACATCAGAGGTCCAGTGAAGAGCAGAGGTGCCATAGGCACAATCAGAGAACACTGTATAAACATCAGAGGTCCAGTGAAGAGCAGAGGTGCCATAGGCACAATCAGAGAACACTGTATAAACATCAGAGGTCCGCGGTTGTTCAACGTCCTCCCAGCGAGCATAAGAAATATTGCCGGAACAACCGTGGACATCTTCAAGAGGAAACTAGATAGTTTTCTTCAAGGAGTGCCGGACCAACCAGGCTGTGGGCCGCTCCAAGCAACAGCCTGGTGGACCAAACTCTCACAAGTCAAGCCTGGCCTCGGGCCGGGCTGTGGTGGGTATGTGGGCCTGCGGGCCGCTCCAAGCAACAGCCTGGTGGACCAAACTCTCACAAGTCAAGCCTGGCCTCGGGCCGGGCTTGGGGAGTAGAAGAACTCCCAGAACCCCATCAACCAGGTCCTGTTGTACGGGTGAAGGGGAGCATATAAGAGGCCTTGTGGTTGTGGTGGTGGTGGTGGTGGTGGTGGTGGGGGGACATGTTCACGACCCAGGAACTCCCTGAGGTATCTGGGAGACCCCACCAGGGACACGCGCCCCACTACACTGATCCTATTCATGTCCTCGGCTGCACGACTCTCTCTCCATCATATACTGTGTCTGCAGCCTGTGTGTCACTACCGACTCCTATGTTCTTATACGCTTATTCCTTACTAGTCTTGTACCCTTACCTTATACCTTAGTCTTATACCTCTTATACGTTATATAGCCTGGTTGATCAGGTATCCTTTGGAGGTGGTTATCAAGTTCTCTCTTGAACACTGTGAGGGGTCGGCCAGTTATGTCCCTTATGTGTAGTGGAAGCGTGTTGAACAGTCTCGGGCCTCTGATGTTGATAGTTCTCTCTTGAACACTGTGAGGGGTCGGCCAGTTATGTCCCTTATGTGTAGTGGAAGCGTGTTGAACAGTCTCGGGCCTCTGATGTTGATAGTTCTCTCTTGAACACTGTGAGGGGTCGGCCAGTTATGTCCCATATGTGTAGTGGAAGCGTGTTGAACAGTCTCGGGCCTCTGATGTTGATAGTTCTCTCTTGAACACTGTGAGTGGTCGGCCAGTTATGCCCCATATGTGTAGTGGAAGCGTGTTGAACAGTCTCGGGCCTCTGATGTTGATAGTTCTCTCTCAGAGTACCTGTTGCACCTCTGCTCTTCAACGGGGGTATTCTGCACATCCTGCCATGCCTCCTGTTCTCATGTGGTGTTATTTCTGTGTGCAGGTTTGGGACCAGCCCCTCTAATATCTTCCACGTGTAAATTATTATGTATCTCTCCCGCCTGCGCTCAAGAGAATACAGATTTAGGCTCTTTAGTCGGTCCCAATAGTTTAGGTGTTTTACAGAGTGGATTCTAGCAGTAAAGGATCTCTGCACGCTCTCCAGGTCAGCAATTTCTCCAGCTTTGAAAGGGGCTGTCATTGTGCAGCAGTACTCCACTCTAGAGAGCACTAGCGTCTTGAAGAGTATCATCATCGGTATAGCATCTCTAGTGTGAAAAGTTCTTGTTATCCAAACTGTCATTTTTCTTGCAGTTGTGACGGCTACTTTATTGTGTTCTTTAAAGGAAAGGTCTTCCGACATGAGTACACCCAGATCCTTTACATTGCCTTTTCGTTCTATGTTATGATTTGACTGAGTTTTGTACGTGGTTTCCGTTTTTATATTTTCATTTTTTCGGTAGCGCATGAGCTGGAACTTATCTTCGTTAAACACCATATTATTTTCTGTAGCCCATAGAAAGACCTGATCTACATCTGACTGGAGGTTTGCCGTGTCCTCTATGTTGCCTACTCTCGTGAAGATCCTAGTGTCATCTGCAAAGGATGATACAGTGCTATAGGTTGTGTTCTGGTCTATGTCCGATATGAGGATGAGAAAAAGTACTGGAGCAAGCACAGTACCCTGGGGGACTGTACTGGAGCAAGCACAGTACCCTGGGGGACTGTACTGGAGCAGGTACTCCAGGTAGTAAGTAGAGTAACCAGGCTGTGAGGGTATGTGGGCCTGCGGGCCGCTCCAAGCAACAGCCTGGTGGACCAAACTCTCACAAGTCAAGCCTGGCCTCGGGCCGGGCTGTGGTGGGTATGTGGGCCTGCGGGCCTGCGGGCCGCTCCAAGCAACAGCCTGGTGGACCAAACTCTCACAAGTCAAGCCTGGCCTCGGGCCGGGCTGTGGTGGGTATGTGGGCCTGCGGGCCGCTCCAAGCAACAGCCTGGTGGACCAAACTCTCACAAGTCAAGCCTGGCCTCGGGCCGGGCTGTGGTGGGTATGTGGGCCTGCGGGCCGCTCCAAGCAACAGCCTGGTGGACCAAACTCTCACAAGTCAAGCCTGGCCTCGGGCCGGGCTGTGGTGGGTATGTGGGCCTGCGGGCCGCTCCAAGCAACAGCCTGGTGGACCAAACTCTCACAAGTCAAGCCTGGCCTCGGGCCGGGCTGTGGTGGGTATGTGGGCCTGCGGGCCGCTCCAAGCAACAGCCTGGTGGACCAAACTCTCACAAGTCAAGCCTGGCCTCGGGCCGGGCTGTGGTGGGTATGTGGGCCTGCGGGCCGCTCCAAGCAACAGCCTGGTGGACCAAACTCTCACAAGTCAAGCCTGGCCTCGGGCCGGGCTTGGGGAGTAGAACAACTCCCAGAACCCCATCAACCAGGTACAATCCAGTTACAGTGTAATACAGAAAAGAGGAATGGGGTTCACCTGTAGCTGTATATATCTTAATGGACTTGGACTTAAGTGGACACTTAACACATTTGTTGGCCACTGCCACGTCCAGTCTTTGTCACATTGATTTATCTAATCAGTGTTTGTTGAATGGCGTAAGAGGATTGGTGAGGTGAGCCCATTCTTAGTGACGGACCGCTGCTTATCTGAGAGATCTGGTGTGGGTGAGAGTCCCAATTAAGACATTATCATGCGGCCCATGTTAATGTTGACTTGACCCGCCCGCACGCAGCCCTCCGCCTGTCGCTGTTGTGTAAGGCGGCCGCCGAAGGCTAGGGCGGCCACTAGTGGAAAAAGCAGTCGTGGAAGACCAGGGCACAAGGTTTAACAGTGGCCCTGGAGCCTAGTTTTAGACAGCTCCGCGCCTGTGCCTGGTAAGTCCACTACGGGCTCACCATAGCCCGTGCTACTTGCCCCGCTCCTGTGCCAGGTAAGTCCACTTCGGGCTCACCATAGCCCGTGCTACTTGCCCCGCTCCTGTGCCAGGTAAGTCCACTACGGGCTCACCCTAGCCCGTGCTACTTGCCCCGCTCCTGTGCCAGGTAAGTCCACTACGGGCTCACCCTAGCCCGTGCTACTTGCCCCGCTCCTGTGCCAGGTAAGTCCACTACGGGCTCACCATAGCCCGTGCTACTTGCCCCGCTCCTGTGCCAGGTAAGTCCACTACGGGCTCACCATAGCCCGTGCTACTTGCCCCGCTCCTGTGCCAGGTAAGTCCACTACGGGCTCACCCTAGCCCGTGCTACTTGCCCCGCTCCTGTGCCAGGTAAGTCCACTACGGGCTCACCATAGCCCGTGCTACTTGCCCCGCTCCTGTGCCAGGTAAGTCCACTACGGGCTCACCATAGCCCGTGCTTCTTGCCCCGCTCCTGTGCCAGGTAAGTCCACTACGGGCTCACCATAGCCCGTGCTACTTGCCCCGCTCCTGTGCCAGGTAAGCCCACTACGGGCTCACCATAGCCCGTGCTACTTGTCCCGCTCCTGTGCCAGGTAAGTCCACTACGGGCTCACCATAGCCCGTGCTACTTGCCCCGCTCCTGTGCCAGGTAAGTCCACTACGGGCTCACCATAGCCCGTGCTACTTGGAACTTGTTCAGAGTAGCTGAATCTATAACAACAATAACCTAGCTTTAGCACTGTCTCACTGACCTCTATCACTTCCGTACAGCTTAGTTTCTACACACAGTCACGGGAGACGCTGTTGAGGCATTGTGGAGGCCAGAGACGAGAGTTCGATCCCACAGCACGGCCTTGGTTGTTACGCTATTTGTGTTTAGCAGTGGTGAACATACATCTAGGTGAATACTACTTATAGAAGGAAAGCAACATTTGAAAGACATGAGGCCAGATTCACGAAGCAGTTACGCAAGCACTTACGAACCTGAGGCCAGATTCACGAAGCAGTTACGCAAGCACTTACGAACCTGAGGCCAGATTCACGAAGCAGTTACGCAAGCACTTACGAACCTGAGGCCAGATTCACGAAGCAGTTACGCAAGCACTTATGAACCTGGGGCCAGATTCACGAAGCAGTTACGTAAGCACTTACGAACCCCAGGAGCCAGATTCACGAAGCAGTTACGCAAGCACTTACGAACCTGTCCATCTTTTCTCAATCTTTGGCGGCTTTGTTTACAATTATTAAACAGTTAATGAGCTCCGAAGCACCAGGAGGCTGTTTATAACAATAACAACAGTTGATTGGCAAGTTTTCATGCTTGTAAACTGTTTAATAAATGTAACCAAAGCCATCAAAGATTGAGGAAAGATGCACACGTTCGTAAGTGCTTGCGTAACTGCTTCGTGAACCTGGCCCCAGGTTCGTATGTGCTTGCGTAACTGCTTCGTGAATCTAGGCTCCTGGGAATTCTGATGTGTGAGGACGTGACATTTAGTGAACATAACCGAGCAAATATAGCGGCGGCGGCGGCCAGGACAATGGTGGCATGGATTATGAGAACGTTCACATCCAGAGACCTCACAGCAATGGTAATACTGTTTATATCACTTGTGTTGTCCCGTCTTGAGTACTGCTCAGTACTCACTTCCCCCTTCACAGCAGGAGAGGTGTTGTCCCGTCTTGAGTACTGCTCAGTACTCACTTCCCCCTTCACAGCAGGAGAGGTGTTGTCCCGTCTTGAGTACTGCTCGGTACTCACTTCCCCCTTCACAGCAGGAGAGGTGTTGTCCCGTCTTGAGTACTGCTCAGTACTCGCTTCCCCCTTCAGAGCTGGAGAGGTGTTGTCCCGTCTTGAGCACTGCTCAGTACTCACTTCCCCCTTCACAGCGGGAGAGGTGTTGTCCCGTCTTGAGTACTGCTCAGTACTCACTTCCCCCTTCACAGCAGGAGAGGTGTTGTCCCGTCTTGAGTACTGCTCGGTACTCACTTCCCCCTTCACAGCAGGAGAGGTGTTGTTCCGTCTTGAGTACTGCTCAGTACTCACTTCCCCCTTCAGAGCAGGAGAGGTGTTGTCCCGTCTTGAGTACTGCTCGGTACTCACTTCCCCCTTCAGAGCAGGAGAGGTGTTGTCCCGTCTTGAGTACTGCTCAGTACTCACTTCCCCCTTCAGAGCAGGAGAGGTGTTGTCCCGTCTTGAGTACTGCTCGGTACTCACTTCCCCCTTCACAGCAGGAGAGGTGTTGTCCCGTCTTGAGTACTGCTCGGTACTCACTTCCTCCTTCACAGCAGGAGAGGTGTTGTCCCGTCTTGAGTACTGCTCAGTACTCGCTTCCCCCTTCACAGCAGGAGAGGTGTTGTCCCGTCTTGAGTACTGCTCAGTACTCACTTCCCCCTTCACAGCAGGAGAGGTGTTGTCCCGTCTTGAGTACTGCTCAGTACTCACTTCCCCCTTCACAGCTGGAGAGGTGTTGTCCCGTCTTGAGTACTGCTCGGTACTCACTTCCCCCTTCACAGCAGGAGAGGTGTTGTCCCGTCTTGAGTACTGCTCGGTACTCACTTCCCCCTTCACAGCAGGAGAGGTGTTGTCCCGTCTTGAGTACTGCTCAGTACTCGCTTCCCCCTTCAGAGCTGGAGAGGTGTTGTCCCGTCTTGAGTACTGCTCAGTACTCACTTCCCCCTTCACAGCGGGAGAGGTGTTGTCCCGTCTTGAGTACTGCTCGGTACTCACTTCCCCCTTCACAGCAGGAGAGGTGTTGTCCCGTCTTGAGTACTGCTCAGTACTCACTTCCCCCTTCACAGCAGGAGAGGTGTTGTCCCGTCTTGAGTACTGCTCAGTACTCACTTCCCCCTTCACAGCAGGAGAGGTGTTGTCCCGTCTTGAGTACTGCTCGGTACTCACTTCCCCCTTCAGAGCGGGATCCAAGCAACAGCCTGTTGGACCAAGTTACCTCGAGAGGGTTCTGGGAGTAGTTCTACTCCCCTTTAGTAGTTCTCACTTCCCCTTTCAGAGCGGGAGAGATCTCTGAATTAGAGGGAATACAGAGAACATTTACATAAGCCTTACAGACGTCGCGGCGCGCCCAACGTCGCGTCAACGTCGCGTCAACGTCACGTCAACGTCGCGTCAACGTCGCGTCAACGTCGGGTCAACGTCACGTCAACGTCGCGTCAACGTCGCGTCAACGTCGCGTCAACGTCGCGTCAACGTCACGTCAACGTCACGTCAACGTCGCGTCAACGTCGCGAACATAATTGAGAGGAAAATCGTCCAGAGGTCTTAATTAGCAGTTAAGCGCCACAGGGATACGAACCCACGACAAAAACTACCTGAATATAAATGATAATTCCTAAAACATGTGTCAACCCTCGTTCGTGGCTGGGCCCCTGGGGGGGTGGGGGGAGGGGGGGGAGGGGGTCATAGAGTTATCAAGCTATTATTAGGCCCCTGTGGTCCTCGACTCACAGTCTGGGAATCCCGGGTTCGACTCCCGGGGGGAGTTAGAAATGGCTGGGTCATGTTTACCTTGATATCTGTATTTACCTAACAGTAAATAGGTATCCTGGAGAGGGTCAGTTTGTTGACCTTGTGAGGGGGGGGGAGGACATTGATATTATAAGCCTGTATATAGATACTCGGGCTTCCTGTCCCTGAGAAAATGAATATACTATTAGCGTGTATTTAGGCTTATCCAGGCTCCCCTAGGCCTAACTACCTGCCTTCTCCTGCACAAGTTATCTTATCTTGAGGTTATCTTGATGATTTCGGGGCTTTAGTGTCCCCGCGGCCCGGTCCTCGACCAGGCCTCCACCCCCAGGAAGCAGCCCGTGACAGCTGACTAACACCCAGCTACCTATTTTACTGCTAGGTAACAGGGGCATAGGGTGAAAGAAATCTGCCCATTGTTTCTCGCCGGCGCCTGGGATCGAACCCGGGACCACAGGATCACAAGTACAGCGTGCTGTCCGCTCGGCCGACCGGCTCCCTTCTGGGGTTGGGGGTACCTATTTTGACAGCTAGATGAACAGAGGTATGAGGTGAAGGGAAACATTGCCCAACCGTCTCTCATGCCCCCGGGAGATTAATTATAGGTCCCTTGGGTGAGAGCTGAGAATGTAGGCCTATTTTGGGCTGGGTTAATGGCGCATAGGTCTGCTCTTTGGCGCGCAGCAGTCTTCTCTCTCCCGCGCGCACAGCAGTCTACTCTCTCCCGCGCGCACAGCAGTCTACTCTCTCCCGCGCGCACAGCAGTCTACTCTCTCCCGCGCGCACAGCAGTCTACTCTCTCCCGCGCGCACAGCAGTCTACTCTCTCCCGCGCGCACAGCAGTCTACTCTCTCCCGCGCGCACAGCAGTCTACTCTCTCTCCGCGCGCGCACAGCAGTCTACTCTCTCTCCCGCGCGCACAGCAGTCTACTCTCTCTCCCGCGCGCACAGCAGTCTACTCTCTCTCCCCGCGCGCACAGCAGTCTACTCTCTCTCCCGCGCGCGCACAGCAGTCTACTCTCTCTCCCGCGCGCACAGCAGTCTACTCTCTCTCCCGCGCGCACAGCAGTCTACTCTCTCTCCCGCGCGCACAGCAGTCTACTCTCTCTCCCGCGCGCACAGCAGTCTACTCTCTCTCCGCGCGCACAGCAGTCTACTCTCTCTCCCGCGCGCACAGCAGTCTACTCTCTCTCCCGCGCGCACAGCAGTCTACTCTCTCTCCCGCGCGCCACAGCAGTCTACTCTCTCTCCCGCGCGCACAGCAGTCTACTCTCTCTCCGCGCGCGCACAGCAGTCTACTCTCTCTCCCGCGCGCACAGCAGTCTACTCTCTCTCCCGCGCGCACAGCAGTCTACTCTCTCTCCCGCGCGCACAGCAGTCTACTCTCTCTCGCCCGCGCGCACAGCAGTCTACTCTCTCTCCCGCGCGCGCGCACAGCAGTCTACTCTCTCTCGCCGCGCGCACAGCAGTCTACTCTCTCTCCCGCGCGCACAGCAGTCTACTCTCTCTCCCGCGCGCACAGCAGTCTACTCTCTCTCCCGCGCGCACAGCAGTCTACTCTCTCTCCCGCGCGCAGTCTACTCTCTCTCCCGCGCGCAGTCTACTCTCTCTCCCGCGCGCACAGCAGTCTACTCTCTCTCCCGCGCGCACAGCAGTCTACTCTCTCTCCCGCGCGCACAGCAGTCTACTCTCTCTCCCGCGCGCACAGCAGTCTACTCTCTCTCCCCGCGCGCGCACAGCAGTCTACTCTCTCTCCCGCGCGCACAGCAGTCTACTCTCTCCTCTCCCGCGCGCACAGCAGTCTACTCTCTCTCCTCCCCCGCGCGCACAGCAGTCTACTCTCTCTCCCGCGCGCACAGCAGTCTACTCTCTCTCCCCCGCGCGCACAGCAGTCTACTCTCTCTCCCGCGCGCACAGCAGTCTACTCTCTCTCCCGCGCGCACAGCAGTCTACTCTCTCTCCCGCGCGCACAGCAGTCTACTCTCTCTCCCCGCGCGCACAGCAGTCTACTCTCTCTCCCGCGCGCACAGCAGTCTACTCTCTCTCCCGCGCGCACAGCAGTCTACTCTCTCTCCCCGCGCGCACAGCAGTCTACTCTCTCTCCCGCGCGCACAGCAGTCTACTCTCTCTCCTCTCTCCCGCGCGCACAGCAGTCTACTCTCTCTCCCGCGCGCACAGCAGTCTACTCTCTCTCTCCCGCGCGCACAGCAGTCTACTCTCTCTCCCGCGCGCACAGCAGTCTACTCTCTCTCTCTCTCTCCCGCGCGCACAGCAGTCTACTCTCTCTCCCGCGCGCACAGCAGTCTACTCTCTCTCCCGCGCGCGCACAGCAGTCTACTCTCTCTCCCGCGCGCACAGCAGTCTACTCTCTCTCCCGCGCGCACAGCAGTCTACTCTCTCTCCCCGCGCGCACAGCAGTCTACTCTCTCTCCTCGCGCGCGCACACTCTCTCTCTCTACAGCTCTCTCTCTCTCCCGCGCGCACAGCAGTCTACTCTCTCTCCCGCGCGCACAGCAGTCTACTCTCTCTCCCGCGCGCACAGCAGTCTACTCTCTCTCCCGCGCCCGCGCGCACAGCAGTCTACTCTCTCTCCCGCGCGCACAGCAGTCTACTCTCTCTCCCCGCCCGCGCGCACAGCAGTCTACTCTCTCTCCCGCGCGCACAGCAGTCTACTCTCTCTCCCGCGCGCACAGCAGTCTACTCTCTCTCCCGCGCGCACAGCAGTCTACTCTCTCTCCCGCGCGCACAGCAGTCTACTCTCTCTCCCGCGCGCACAGCAGTCTACTCTCTCTCTCCCGCGCGCACAGCAGTCTACTCTCTCTCCCGCGCGCACAGCAGTCTACTCTCTCTCCCGCGCGCACAGCAGTCTACTCTCTCTCCCGCGCGCACAGCAGTCTACTCTCTCTCCCGCGCGCACAGCAGTCTACTCTCTCTCCCGCGCGCACAGCAGTCTACTCTCTCTCCCGCGCGCACAGCAGTCTACTCTCTCTCCCGCGCGCACAGCAGTCTACTCTCTCTCCCGCGCGCACAGCAGTCTACTCTCTCTCCCGCGCGCACAGCAGTCTACTCTCTCTCCCGCGCGCACAGCAGTCTACTCTCTCTCCCGCGCGCACAGCAGTCTACTCTCTCTCCCCCGCGCGCACAGCAGTCTACTCTCTCTCCCGCGCGCACAGCAGTCTACTCTCTCTCCCGCGCGCACAGCAGTCTACTCTCTCTCCCGCGCGCACAGCAGCAGCTCTACTCTCTCTCCCGCGCGCACAGCAGTCTACTCTCTCTCTCCCGCGCGCACAGCAGTCTACTCCTCTCTCCCGCGCGCACAGCAGTCTACTCTCTCTCCGCGCGCACAGCAGTCTACTCTCTCTCCGCGCGCACAGCAGTCTACTCTCTCTCCCGCGCGCACAGCAGTCTACTCTCTCTCCCGCGCGCACAGCAGTCTACTCTCTCTCCCGCGCGCACAGCAGTCTACTCTCTCTCCCGCGCGCACAGCAGTCTACTCTCTCTCCCGCGCGCACAGCAGTCTACTCTCTCTCCCGCGCGCACAGCAGTCTCCCGCGCGCACAGCAGTCTACTCTCTCCCGCGCGCACAGCAGTCTACTCTCTCTCCCGCGCGCACAGCAGTCTACTCTCTCTCCCGCGCGCACAGCAGTCTACTCTCTCTCCCGCGCGCACAGCAGTCTACTCTCTCTCCCGCGCGCACAGCAGTCTACTCTCTCTCCCGCGCGCACAGCAGTCTACTCTCTCCCCCGCGCGCAGCAGCAGTCTACTCTCTCTCCCGCGCGCACAGCAGTCTACTCTCTCTCCCGCGCGCACAGCAGTCTACTCTCTCTCCCGCGCGCACAGCAGTCTACTCTCTCTCCCGCGCGCACAGCAGTCTACTCTCTCTCCCGCGCGCACAGCAGTCTACTCTCTCTCCCGCGCGCACAGCAGTCTACTCTCTCTCCCGCGCGCACAGCAGTCTACTCTCTCTCCCGCGCGCACAGCAGTCTACTCTCTCTCCCGCGCGCACAGCAGTCTACTCTCTCTCCCGCGCGCACAGCAGTCTACTCTCTCTCCCGCGCGCACAGCAGTCTACTCTCTCTCCCGCGCGCACAGCAGTCTACTCTCTCTCCCGCGCGCACAGCAGTCTACTCTCTCTCCCGCGCGCACAGCAGTCTACTCTCTCTCCCGCGCGCACAGCAGTCTACTCTCTCTCCCGCGCGCACAGCAGTCTACTCTCTCTCCCGCGCGCACAGCAGTCTACTCTCTCTCCCGCGCGCACAGCAGTCTACTCTCTCTCCCGCGCGCACAGCAGTCTACTCTCTCTCCCGCGCGCACAGCAGTCTACTCTCTCTCCCGCGCGCACAGCAGTCTACTCTCTCTCCCGCGCGCACAGCAGTCTACTCTCTCTCCCGCGCGCACAGCAGTCTACTCTCTCTCCCGCGCGCACAGCAGTCTACTCTCTCTCCCGCGCGCACAGCAGTCTACTCTCTCTCCCGCGCGCACAGCAGTCTACTCTCTCTCCCGCGCGCACAGCAGTCTACTCTCTCTCCCGCGCGCACAGCAGTCTACTCTCTCTCCCGCGCGCACAGCAGTCTACTCTCTCTCCCGCGCGCACAGCAGTCTACTCTCTCTCCCGCGCGCACAGCAGTCTACTCTCTCTCCCGCGCGCACAGCAGTCTACTCTCTCTCCCGCGCGCACAGCAGTCTACTCTCTCTCCCGCGCGCACAGCAGTCTACTCTCTCTCCCGCGCGCACAGCAGTCTACTCTCTCTCCCGCGCGCACAGCAGTCTACTCTCTCTCCCGCGCGCACAGCAGTCTACTCTCTCTCCCGCGCGCACAGCAGTCTACTCTCTCTCCCGCGCGCACAGCAGTCTACTCTCTCTCCCGCGCGCACAGCAGTCTACTCTCTCTCCCGCGCGCACAGCAGTCTACTCTCTCTCCCGCGCGCACAGCAGTCTACTCTCTCTCCCGCGCGCACAGCAGTCTACTCTCTCTCCCGCGCGCACAGCAGTCTACTCTCTCTCCCGCGCGCACAGCAGTCTACTCTCTCTCCCGCGCGCACAGCAGTCTACTCTCTCTCCCGCGCGCACAGCAGTCTACTCTCTCTCCCGCGCGCACAGCAGTCTACTCTCTCTCCCGCGCGCACAGCAGTCTACTCTCTCTCCCGCGCGCACAGCAGTCTACTCTCTCTCCCGCGCGCACAGCAGTCTACTCTCTCTCCCGCGCGCACAGCAGTCTACTCTCTCTCCCGCGCGCACAGCAGTCTACTCTCTCTCCCGCGCGCACAGCAGTCTACTCTCTCTCCCGCGCGCACAGCAGTCTACTCTCTCTCCCGCGCGCACAGCAGTCTACTCTCTCTCCCGCGCGCACAGCAGTCTACTCTCTCTCCCGCGCGCACAGCAGTCTACTCTCTCTCCCGCGCGCACAGCAGTCTACTCTCTCTCCCGCGCGCACAGCAGTCTACTCTCTCTCCCGCGCGCACAGCAGTCTACTCTCTCTCCCGCGCGCACAGCAGTCTACTCTCTCTCCCGCGCGCACAGCAGTCTACTCTCTCTCCCGCGCGCACAGCAGTCTACTCTCTCTCCCGCGCGCACAGCAGTCTACTCTCTCTCCCGCGCGCACAGCAGTCTACTCTCTCTCCCGCGCGCACAGCAGTCTACTCTCTCTCCCGCGCGCACAGCAGTCTACTCTCTCTCCCGCGCGCACAGCAGTCTACTCTCTCTCCCGCGCGCACAGCAGTCTACTCTCTCTCCCGCGCGCACAGCAGTCTACTCTCTCTCCCGCGCGCACAGCAGTCTACTCTCTCTCCCGCGCGCACAGCAGTCTACTCTCTCTCCCGCGCGCACAGCAGTCTACTCTCTCTCCCGCGCGCACAGCAGTCTACTCTCTCTCCCCGCGCGCACAGCAGTCTACTCTCTCTCCCGCGCGCACAGCAGTCTACTCTCTCTCCCGCGCGCACAGCAGTCTACTCTCTCTCCCGCGCGCACAGCAGTCTACTCTCTCTCTCTCTCCCGCGCGCACAGCAGTCTACTCTCTCTCCCGCGCGCACAGCAGTCTACTCTCTCTCCCGCGCGCACAGCAGTCTACTCTCTCTCCCGCGCGCACAGCAGTCTACTCTCTCTCCCGCGCGCACAGCAGTCTACTCTCTCTCCCGCGCGCACAGCAGTCTACTCTCTCTCCCGCGCGCACAGCAGTCTACTCTCTCTCCCGCGCGCACAGCAGTCTACTCTCTCTCCCGCGCGCACAGCAGTCTACTCTCTCTCCCGCGCGCACAGCAGTCTACTCTCTCTCCCGCGCGCACAGCAGTCTACTCTCTCTCCCGCGCGCACAGCAGTCTACTCTCTCTCCCGCGCGCACAGCAGTCTACTCTCTCTCCCGCGCGCACAGCAGTCTACTCTCTCTCCCGCGCGCACAGCAGTCTACTCTCTCTCCCGCGCGCACAGCAGTCTACTCTCTCTCCCGCGCGCACAGCAGTCTACTCTCTCTCCCGCGCGCACAGCAGTCTACTCTCTCTCCCGCGCGCACAGCAGTCTACTCTCTCTCCCGCGCGCACAGCAGTCTACTCTCTCTCCCGCGCGCACAGCAGTCTACTCTCTCTCCCGCGCGCACAGCAGTCTACTCTCTCTCCCGCGCGCACAGCAGTCTACTCTCTCTCCCGCGCGCACAGCAGTCTACTCTCTCTCCCGCGCGCACAGCAGTCTACTCTCTCTCCCGCGCGCACAGCAGTCTACTCTCTCTCCCGCGCGCACAGCAGTCTACTCTCTCTCCCGCGCGCACAGCAGTCTACTCTCTCTCCCGCGCGCACAGCAGTCTACTCTCTCTCCCGCGCGCGCGCACAGCAGTCTACTCTCTCTCCCGCGCGCGCGCACAGCAGTCTACTCTCTCTCCCGCGCGCGCGCACAGCAGTCTACTCTCTCTCCCGCGCGCGCGCACAGCAGTCTACTCTCTCTCCCGCGCGCGCGCACAGCAGTCTACTCTCTCTCCCGCGCGCGCGCACAGCAGTCTACTCTCTCCCGCGCGCACAGCAGTCTACTCTCTCCCGCGCCCACAGCAGTCTACTCTCTCCCGAGCGCACAGCAGTCTACTCTCTCCCGCGCGCACAGCAGTCTACTCTCTCCCGCGCGCACAGCAGTCTACTCTCTCCCGCGCGCACAGCAGTCTACTCTCTCCCGCGCGCGCACAGCAGTCTACTCTCTCCCGCGCGCACAGCAGTCTACTCTCTCCCGCGCGCACAGCAGTCTACTCTCTCCCGCGCGCACAGCAGTCTACTCTCTCCCGCGCGCACAGCAGTCTACTCTCTCCCGCGCGCACAGCAGTCTGCGCACAGCAGTGAGACACATTTGGGAAATATAAGGTTGCAGCTATTGTGGTGAAGGCGTGTGGAGAACCTTTAATAATGTGTGAACCTGGCTCAAGGTTCACCACTTTTTGTGGGGCCAATTTGGCGTGTGTGAAGTGCTTGTGTAAATAACAGGGAAATATTGGTGATGTGGGGGTTGTGGTGGCGGGGTTGTGAGCTGTGGTTGTGGTAGCGGGGTTGTGAGCTGTGGTGGTGGTTGTGGTAGCGGGGTTGTGAGCTGTGGTGGTGGTTGTGGTAGCGGGGTTGTGAGCTGTGGTGGGGGTTGTGGTGGCGGGGTTGTGAGCTGTGGTGGCGGGGTTGTGAGCTGTGGTGGCGGGGTTGTGGTAGCGGGGTTGTGAGCTGTGGTGGGGGTTGTGGTAGCGGGGTTGTGAGCTGTGGTGGGGGTTGTGGTAGCGGGGTTGTGAGCTGTGGTGGGGGTTGTGGTAGCGGGGTTGTGAGCTGTGGTGGCGGGGTTGTGGTGGCGGGGTTGTGAGCTGTGGTGGTGGTTGTGATAGCGGGGTTGAGAGCTGTGGTGGTGGTTGTGGTAGCGGGGTTGTGAGCTGTGGTGGTGGTTGTGGTGGCGCGGTTGTGAGCTGTGGTGGTGGTTGTGGTAGCGGGGTTGTGAGCTGTGGTGGTGGTTGTGGTAGCGGGGTTGTGAGCTGTGGTTGTGGTAGCGATGGGGCTGTGGTGGAATGTGCGAACTACGACTCTGTTTTCAGCGAGCCAGTACATACACTTTCATGGATGTGATTGATTGATGAAGATTAAGCTATCCAAAAGGTGGCACGGGCATGAGTAGCCCGTAAGTGGTGGCCCTTTTGAGCCATTATCAGTATCAGTAGATGATACTAGAGATCTGTGGAGGTGCGACTGCACCCTGCGTGACGGGAGATGTCTCCCGTGATGGATATGATACCAACATCAAATCACATATCAAACGTCGCCCTATCCCCACTAGATTTTGAAGAAGCCATAAACAGTATGCCTATGCACTCTGCACCAGGCCCGGAGACTTGGAACTCCATATTCATCAAGAACTGTAAAAAACCACTATCGCAGGCCCTCCACATTCTGTGGAGACAAAGCCTAGATACTGGCGTTATCCCTGACATACTAAAAACAGCAGAGATAGCACCACTTCATAAAGGAGGAAATAAGGCAGAGGCAAAAAATTACAGACCGATAGCACTAACATCGCACATTATAAAAATTTTT
>NW_025572573.1:32500-35000 GCF_020424385.1 Procambarus clarkii
GAGTGACGCTGTCCAATACTGTCACTATGGCGGTGTGTCCACTCACAGGATGAGTGGTGCTGCCCAATACTGTCACTATGGCGGCGTGTCCACTCACAGGATGAGTGACACTGCCCAATACTGTCACTATGGCGGTGTGTCCACTCACAGGATGAGTGGCGCTGCCCAATACTGTCACTATGGTGGTGTGGTCCACTCACAGGATGAGTGACGCTGCCCAATACTGTCACTATGGCGGTGTGTCCACTCACAGGATGAGTGGCGCTGCCCAATACTGTCACTATGGTGGTGTGTCCACTCACAGGATGAGTGGCGCTGCCCAATACTGTCACTATGGCGGTGTGTCCACTCACAGGATGAGTGGCGCTGCCCAATACTGTCACTATGGCGGTGTGTCCACTCACAGGATGAGTGACGCTGCCCAATACTGTCACTATGGCGGTGTGTCCACTCACAGGATGAGTGGCGCTGCCCAATACTGTCACTATGGTGGTGTGTCCACTCACAGGATGAGTGGCGCTGCCCCAATACTGTCACTATGGCGGTGTGTCCACTCACAGGATGAGTGACGCTGCCCAATACTGTCACTATGGCGGTGTGTCCACTCACAGGATGAGTGACGCTGCCCAATACTGTCACTATGGCGGTGTGTCCACTCACAGGATGAGTGACGCTGCCCAATACTGTCACTATGGCGGTGTGTCCACTCACAGGATGAGTGGCGCTGCCCAATACTGTCACTATGGCGGTGTGTCCACTCACAGGATGAGTGGCGCTGCCCAGTACTGTCACTATGGCGGTCCCCCACCACAGGGGGGGGGGCTCGGCCCCCCACCACAGGGGGGGGAGTCTCGGCACCACCTTCAGGATATGTTGAAATTGACTCTTAAAGTCTTCAAGTGTTTAATTTTCCTTCCTGGTTATACGAGACTTAACTCCTCTTCCCTCCACCCTCCCCTCCCCCCCTCCCGCCTTTTCCCCCTCTTTCTCCCTCCCTCCCTCGCTCTCTCCCCCTCCCTCTCTCTCTACCTCCCTCCCTCCCTCCCTCTCTCTCTCTCCCTCCCTCCCTCCCTCCCTCCCTCCCTCTCTCTCCCTCCCTCTTCCTTTCTCTTTTTCCTCTCTCTCTTCCTTTCTCTTTCTCTGAAATCTTGGAAGAGTCCAATAAAGAGAAAGATCTGGGGGTTGATATCACACCGAACCTGTCCCCAGAGGCCCACATCAGAAGGTTGTCATCAGCGGCATATGCTAGACTGGCCAACATAAGAACTGCCTTTGGAAACTTGTGTAAGGAATCGTTCAGAATCTTGTATACCACTTATGTCAGACCAATCCTGGAGTATGCAGCTCCAGCCTGGAGTTCATGCCTAGTTAAACACAAGACAAAGTTAAAGAAGATTCATAGGTATGGCACCAGAATAGTCTCGGAACTGAGAGGTATAAGCTACGAGGAAATGCTAAGAGGAGACATGATAACCACCTACAAAATTATCAGGGGAATTGACAGGGTGGACAAAGACAAACTCTTCAGCACGGGTGGGACACGAACACGGGGACACAGGTGGAAACTTAGTACCCAGATGAGCCACAGAGACGTTAGAAAGAATTTTTTCAATGTTAGAATAGTTAGTAAATGGAATGCATTAGGCAGTGATGTGGTGGAGGCTGACTCCATACACAGTTTCAAGTGTAGATATGATAGAGCCCAATAGGCTCAGGAACCTGTACACCTGTTGATTGACAGTTGAGAGGCGGGACCAAAGATCCAGAGCTCAACCCCCGCAAGCAGAACTTTCCAGTCTCCGTGGTGTAGTGGTAAGACACTCGCCTGGCGTTCCGCGAGCGCTTTGTCATGGGTTCGTATCCTGGCCGGGGAGGATTGACTGGGCCGCAAATCCTTAACTGTAGCCTCTGTTTAACTCAACAGTAAAATGTGTACTTGGATGAAAAAAACGATTCTTCGCGGCAGGGGATCGTATTCCAGGGACCATAGGATTAAGGACTTGCCCGAAACGCTACGCGTACTAGTGGCTCTACAAGAATGTAACAACTCTTGTATATATCTTAAAAAAAAAAAAAAAAAAAAAAAAAAAAAAATGGTGTACATACATACATACAATGAGGATATTGGTACTAAAGGGTTCCTTTCACAAATTCAATGCGAGACAGCAATCCGTCCTCGACTCAAGTCCATTCCATCCAGCGGTCGACCCCAAAGACGCATTCATCAATTTTAACATGCTGTTCATTCAAAAAAAAATTCAAATATAAATTAATATTTTAATATATTAGCATATTGTGCATATATAGGCATAGGTTAGGTGTTTAGGTTCTGTTGGCGATTATTAGTATTTGTAGTACGTGGGTGAAGCATTTACAGCGTTGTGGTTCGAACACCAGTCGTCAGTGAAGCACTTGTTCCGGAAGTGTTCGAACCGGGAGCCGGTTGGCCGAGCGGGTAGCACGCTGGACTTGTGATCCTGTGGTCCCGGGTTCGATCCCG
>NW_025572573.1:40000-52500 GCF_020424385.1 Procambarus clarkii
AGGTAAAGCATTTTCTGCCACCACTAGTTTGTTGCGTGTGTGTGTGGGTGGGGGTGTGGGTGGGGGTGTGGGGGTGGGGGTGTGTGGGGGGGTGTGTGGGTGGTGTGGGGGGGGGGTGTGGGTGTGTGTAGGTGTGGGTGGGTGGGTGGGTGGGGGTGTGGGGGTGGGGGGGGTGTGGGTGTGGGGGGGTGTGGTGGGGGTGTGTGTGTGGGGGGGGGGGTGTGGGTGTGTGTAGGTGTGGGTGGGTGGGTGGGGGTTTGTGTGGGGGTGGGTGGGGGTGTGGGTGGGTGGGGTGGGGGGGGTGTGTGGGTGGGGGTTTGTGTGGGGGGGGGGTGTGGGTGGGGGTTTGTGTGGGGGGGGTGTGTGGGTGGGGGTGTGTGGGTGGGGGTGGGTGGGTGGGTGAGGGGTGTGGGTGTGTGTGTGTGATAAATCAATATTGACCGATTCAAGACCCCTGTCAAGCACCACAGGTGCTTCACGCCACCTCTTTCTTATTGGTTAGCAACTGTCCAGGGCTGTCAAGCCTTGACAGCCTTGTCAAGGCTGTCCTTGACACCCCTCCGGTGTCAAGGACAAGTATGCCGGGTCAAGCGCTGGAAAAATTAACCCGGTCAAGACTGTTGAAACGTCTTGGAAGGGGGGGGGGAGGCGACTATGGGTCAACAGCTCAACACGGATTCAGGAAAGGAGTCATACCTGTCAAACTTGACTGAGTTCTATCACAAAGTTATTGATATAAGACAGGCAAGAGAAGGCTTGATAGACTGTAGTTTCCTAGACTGTCAAAAAGACATTGACACCTGTCAAAGAGACATTGACACCTGTCAAAGAGACATTGACACCTGTCAAGGAGACATTGACACCTGTCAAAGAGACATTGACACCTGTCAAGGAGACATTGACACCTGTTAAAAAGACATTGACACCTGTCCTGGCAAGAAACTGGTGTGTACAAGACAAAGTCGAGTAGTCGTCAAACGAGTGGTTGTTGGAATTCAATCCTAACTAAATGTAAGGTAATGGGAAAGGGAGAGAGAGGAGACCAGAAGACATGTAAACCATAAGGCGAAGGGAATAGGAAAGAGAAACAGATTTGGGAGTAGATAGAGTTTCTATACTAACACGAGACACACACACACAAACAGGATAACATCAGCAGCATATGAAACGCTGACACATATAAGAACACGTTTAGGAACCTGAATACGACACAATGAAAGCAAGATCTGGGGGTTGATATCACACCGAACCTGTCCCCAGAGGCCCACATCAGAAGGATATCATCAGCGGCATATGCTAGACTGGCCAACATAAGAACTGCCTTTGGAAACTTGTGTAAAGAATCTTTCAGCACCTTGTATACCACTTATGTCAGACCAATCCTGAGTATGCAGCTTCAGCCTGGAGTTCATGCCTAGTTAAACACAAGACAAAGTTAAAGAAGATTCATAGGTATGACACCAGAATAGTCCCGGAACTGAGAGGTATAAGCTACGAGGAAATGCTAAGAGGAGACATGATAACCACCTACAAAATTATCAGAGGAATTGACAGGGTGGACAAAGACAAACTCATTAACACGGGTGGGATACGAACACGGGGACACAGGTGGAGACTGAGTACCCAGATGAGCCACAGAGATATTAGAAAGAACTTTTTCGGTGTCAGAGTAGTTAACAGGTGGAATGCATTAGGCAGTGATGTGGTGGAGGCTGACTCCATACACAGTTTCAAGTGTAGATATGATAGAGCCCAATAGGCTCAGGAACCTGTACACCATGACTAAAGAGTGCTGGGAAGACGGGACACCACGAGCGTAGCTCTCGTCCTGTAACTACACTTAGGTAATTACACTTAGGTAATTACCAGTTGACTGACAGTTGAGAGGCGGGACCAAAGAGCCAGAGCTCAACCCCCGCAAGCACAATATTACCGTGTAGTGTGAGAGTCGTAGGTAACGGGGTCCAGGAGCCACTGTTTACCTTCAGAAACCTAAACAATGTAGTGTAGATGGTTAGGTTAGGTCGTGTCTGTGTTGGTTTGTAATACTTTGGTCAAAACTGGCACCTGCTACGGCTCTGATGTCATGTTGTTGTGTTTATAGATCCAGCTACTCACAAGTTCCAAGTAGCACGGGCTATGGTGAGCCCGTAGTGGACTTACCTGGCACAGGAGCGGGGCAAGTAGCACGGGCTGTGGGTCGGCCTGTTATGTTCCTTATGTGTAGTGGAAGCGTGTTGAACAGTCTCGGGCCTCTGATGTTGATAGTTCTCTCTTGAACACTGTGAGGGGTCGGCCAGTTATGTCCCTTATGTGTAGTGGAAGCGTGTTGAACAGTCTCGGGCCTCTGATGTTGATAGTTCTCTCTTGAACACTGTGAGGGGTCGGCCAGTTATGTCCCTTATGTGTAGTGGAAGCGTGTTGAACAGTCTCGGGGCCTCTGATGTTGACAGTTCTCTCTTGAACACTGTGAGGGGTCGGCCAGTTATGTCCCTTATGTGTAGTGGAAGCGTGTTGAACAGTCTCGGGCCTCTGATGTTGATAGTTCTCTCTTGAACACTGTGAGGGGTCGGCCAGTTATGTCCCTTGTGTGTAGTGGAAGCGTGTTGAATAGTCTCGGGCCTCTGATGTTGATAGTTCTCTCTTGAACACTGTGAGGGGTCGGCCAGTTATGTCCCTTATGTGTAGCGGAAGCGTGTTGAACAGTCTCGGGCCTCTGATGTTGATAGTTCTCTCTGAGTACCTGTTGCACCTCTGCTCTTCAACGGGGGTATTCTGCACATCCTGCCATGCCTCCTGGTCTCATGTGGTGTTATTTCTGTGTGCAGGTTTGGGACCAGCCTCTCTAATATCTTCCAGGTGTAAATTATTATGTATCTCTCCCGCCTGCGCTCAAGGGAGTACAGATTTAGGCTCTTTAGTCGGTCCCAATAATTAAGATGACTTATAGAGTGGATTCTAGCAGTAAAGGATCTCTGCACGCTCTCCAGGTCAGCAATTTCTGCGGCTCTGAATGGGGCTGTTAGTGTGCAACAATATTCCACCCTAGAGAGCACTAGCGTCTTGTAAGGTCATCACTGGTATGGCATCCCTTGTTTGGAAGGTCCTTGTTATCCAACCTGTCATTTGTCTTACAGTCGTGACGGCTACTTTATGGTGTTCTATAAAGGTAAGATCTTCCCACATGATTACTCCTACATCCGCCTTTTAGTTCTATTGTGTGATTTGATTCCGTTTTATAGATATATGGTTTCCGTCTTTAAATTTTCATTTTTTTCCATAGCGCAGGAGCTGGAACTTATTTTCATTAAACATATTATGTGTGGCCCATTGAAAAACCTGATTAACATCCGATTGGAGGTTTGAAGTGTCCTCTATGTTGTCTACTCGCATGACAATCAGGAAAATTACTTTTCCTGAACGAATGCTGCTCTCAGATAATCGATAATATATTTTATTCAACTATTATTTTGATGAGTTTGTTAAAAAGAAAAGTTAAGATTGTTTCCTATTTTCCTAGTAATTAATTTTTATATAACTGATGATAACCAGTGATAGTCACTTTGACCTCTGTCATGCGGGTTGACCTCTGTCCCGCGGGTTGACCTCTGTCCCGCGGGTTGACCTCTGTCCTGCGGGTTGACCTTTGTCTCACGGGTTGACCTTTGTCCCACGGGTTGACCTCTGTCATGCGGGTTGACCTCTGTCCCACGGGTTGACCTTTGTCCCACGGGTTGACCTCTGTCCCGCGGGTTGACCTCTGTCCCACGGGTTGACCTCTGTCCCCCGGGTTGACCTCTGTCCCGCGGGTTGACCTCTGTCCCGCGGGTTGACCTCTGTCCCGCGGGTTGACCTCTGTCCCGCGGGTTGACCTCTGTCCCACGGGTTGACCTCTGTCATACGGGTTGACCTCACCCCCCCCCCCAGTGCCAGGCATCCGGGGGGGGTAGGGTAGGGGAGGAGGTCAATGACCCTTGACCCCTGTATTATGACACTTGCCAGTGCCTGCTACATCAGGCATTCTTGCCCTCTTTACCTACTGACAGACCACTAGTAACATTTACGATAGCCAAGAGCGGTTGATATCACAACAAGGTGGCCAGAATGGAGATTGATGGGGCCATGACCGTGCGTGGGAGGAGCTTGGGGCCCTGCCACTACTACCCTCTATCCCATCACCTTGTTGCACCCCCGAGTTCCATCCAACAGCTCCACCCCAGTCTTCCCCTCCCCCCCATACACACCCCAGCCTCCCCCCATACACACCCCAGCCTCCCCCCACACACACCCCAGTCTGGGGGTATATCATGCCCACTCCTTCGGACAGTCTGAGGGTATATCACGCCCACACCCTCGGGCAGTCTGAGGGTATATCACGCCCACTCCTTCGGGCAGTCTGAGGGTATATCACGCCCACACCCTCGGGCAGTCTGAGGGTATATCATACCCACTCCTTCGGGCAGTCTGAGGGTATATCACGCCCACACCCTCGGGCAGTCTGAGGATATATCACGCCCACACCCTCGGGCAGTCTGAGGGTATATCACGCCCACACCCTCGGGCAGTCTGAGGGTATATCACGCCCACACCCTCGGGCAGTCTGAGGGTATATCACGCCCACACCCTCAGTCTGAGGGTATATCACGCCCACACCCTCGGGCAGTCTGAGGGTATATCATACCCACTCCTTCGGGCAGTCTGAGGGTATATCACGCCCACACCCTCGGGCAGTCTGAGGGTATATCACGCCCACACCTTCGGGCAGTCTGAGGGTATATCACGCCCACACCCTCGGGCAGTCTGAGGGTATATCACGCCCACACCCTCAGTCTGAGGGTATATCACGCCCACACCCTCAGTCTGAGGGTATATCACGCCCACACCCTCGGGCAGTCTGAGGGTATATCACGCCCACACCCTCGGGCAGTCTGAGGGTATATCACGCCCACACCCTCGGGCAGTCTGAGGGTATATCACGCCCACACCCTCGGGCAGTCTGAGGGTATATCACGCCCACACCCTCGGGCAGTCTGAGGGTATATCACGCCCACACCCTTGGGCAGTCTGAGGGTATATCACGCCCACACCCTCGGGCAGTCTGAGGGTATATCACGCCCACTCCCTCGGGCAGTCTGAGGGTATATCACGCCCACACCCTTGGGCAGTCTGAGGGTATATCACGCCCACACACTCGGGCAGTCTGAGGGTATATCACGCCCACACCCTCAGTCTGAGGGTATATCACGCCCACACCCTCGGGCAGTCTGAGGGTATATCATACCCACTCCTTCGGGCAGTCTGAGGGTATATCACGCCCACACCCTCGGGCAGTCTGAGGGTATATCACGCCACACCTTCGGGCAGTCTGAGGGTATATCACGCCCACACCCTCGGGCAGTCTGAGGGTATATCACGCCCACACCCTCAGTCTGTGGGTATATCACGCCCACACCCTCGGGCAGTCTGAGGGTATATCACGCCCACACCCTCGGGCAGTCTGAGGGTATATCACGCCCACACCCTCGGGCAGTCTGAGGGTATATCACGCCCACACCCTCGGGCAGTCTGAGGGTATATCACGCCCACACCCTCGGGCAGTCTGAGGGTATATCACGCCCACACCCTCGGGCAGTCTGAGGGTATATCACGCCCACACCCTCGGGCAGTCTGAGGGTATATCACGCCCACACCCTCGGGCAGTCTGAGGGTATATCACGCCCACACCCTCGGGCAGTCTGAGGGTATATCACGCCCACTCCCTCGGGCAGTCTGAGGGTATATCACGCCCACACACTCGGGCAGTCTGAGGGTATATCACGCCCACACCCTCGGGCAGTCTGAGGGTATATCACGCCCACTCCCTCGGGCAGTCTGGGGGTATATCACGCCCACACCCTCGGGCAGTCTGAGGGTATATCACGCCCACACACTCGGGCAGTCTGAGGGTATATCACGCCCACACCCTCGGGCAGTCTGAGGGTATATCACGCCCACTCCTTCGGACAGTCTGAGGGTATATCACGCCCCCCACATATCACGCCCACCCTCGGGCAGTCTGAGGGTATATCACGCCCACACACTCGGGCAGTCTGAGGGTATATCACGCCCACACCCTCGGGCAGTCTGAGGGTATATCACGCCCACACCCTCGGGCAGTCTGAGGGTATATCACGCCCACACCCTCGGGCAGTCTGAGGGTATATCACGCCCACACCACCTGTTAATTACTCTGACACTGAAGAAAATTCTTTCTAATATCTCTGTGGTCTGTGCGTGTGTCTCCGTGCGTGTGCGTGCGTGCCTGCGTGTGTGTGCGTGCGTGCGCCAGGGAAGACTCTGCCAATTACCCGACACCTGCCGCCACGCAGACACTATATTTGAGCAGGTGTGGGAAGCGTGCAGGTGTAGGAAGCGTGCAGGTGTGCACCAAAGACAGACACACACACACACAGACACACACACACAGACACACACACAGACACACACACACACACAGACACACACACACACACAGACACACACACACACACACACACACACACACACACACACACACACACACACACACACACACACACAGAGTGGGCCAGGAGGCAGCAGATGCCTGCAGGCGTACAGGCCGGGGATCGCATGCAACAGAAGACCCAACATATGAGGTTCAATCTAACCAGAATAGCCAGACCGGGAGAATAATTTAAGGTTCGCATGGCAAACTGGAGGTTCTGTACTCTTGATTAGTGTGGATTATAGGATGTTGCCTGGTGATGGTGGGGGGGGGGGAGGGGAGGATTGTTGGGTGTGATGGAGATTGTGGTTGTAAGTCAGCCAGCACATACCACCTAATGTAGGTGATTGTTGCTGTTCCACGCACGCTACTCCCGATGCGAGGTCGTTAAAAGCTGTTTTCTTTGGGGTTTAGTACGTGGAAAGAGGTCTTATGGGTCGGGGTGGTGTAGCTCTGTCTTGGTCCCCGCACATGTTTTCAAAGGTAGTGAAAGGTTGGTGTGAATAAATGCATTTGTATTATATATATTGGTATTAGTGGTGGGGGACTAGCTCTTAGGAGGCTCTTAGGAGGCTCTTAGGAGGCATGTTGGGAACTCTTTGAGCTGTGGGGGTGTAGGGAGGGGGGGTTGTGTGGGGGTGTACACTCACCTAGTTGTGCTTGCGGGGGTTGAGCTCTGGCTCTTTGGTCCCGCCTCTCAACCGTCAATCAACAGATGTACAGGTTCCTGAGCCTACTGGACTCTATCATATCAATTTGAAACTGTGTCTGGAGTCAGCCTCCACCACATCACTGCCTAATGCATTCCATTTGTCAACCACTCTGACACTAAAAAAGTTCTTTCTAATATCTCTGTGGCTCATCTGGGTACTCAGTTTCCACCTGTGTCCCAATGTGTTACATAAACTGTTTACCATATCAATTCCTCTGAGAATCTTGTATGTGGTGATCATGTCTCCGCAATCCCCCCTTCCCCTTCCACATATGTGTGTGGTGAAGAGGGTGATGTGGTGGCCAACACCAGCCTGTGGTAGGGCACGGGATAGCGGAGACATGATCACCACATACAAGATTCACCAGCCTGTGGTAGGGCACGGGATAGCGGAGACATGATCACCATATACAAGATTCTCAGAAGAATATTAGGTGTTGGTGGTAGTTCGTAGCTGTCATCTGTCAGCGCAGTGGGCATGTTGCTCGTGGTGAAAGGGGGGGGGGGTGAGGGGAGGGGGGGAACCTTGCCATGTCGAACTCTGCAATAGTTGTGCAAATCAACATTGTTCAGTAAATATAGGTAAGGCTTCTTGCAAACTTGGCCGCCACGTTGCAACTCACTGTGGGCTGGGATGAGCATGATCTTACAGCCCAAAAGTCCCCATAATAATGACGTATCAACCCGTCCTTGACTCGAAGTCCATTCCATCCAGCGGTCGACCCCTCCGACACATTCAGAAATTTTAACATGCTATTCATTCAAAACTGGAATTTTCTCATATATAAATTAATATTATATTGTACATATATAGGCATCGGTTAGGGTTAGGTGTTTAGGTTCTGTTGGCGATTATTTGTATTTGTAGTACGTGGGTGAAGCATTTACAGCGTTGTGGTTCGAACACCAGTCGTCAGTGAAGCACTTGTTCCGGAAGTGTTCGAACGTCAGCAGTTGTGAGTCGTGTGTAAACAGTTGTTCACTTATAAACAGCTAAGGGGTTTGGCGGGTGGATGGAATGAACTTTGGGTCTTTAAAGGACAGGCTCATGGATGAAATACCCTTTACACACAAGTCTGAAATGATGACGTTCGAACATTTACCGAACAGTGCTTTGCGAACGGCCTCTGTTCGAATCACATCTCTGTAAATGCTTCACCCACGTATATCAGAGGCAAATAATATATAAAACACAGCCTAAATACTTAACTATACTTAGATATCTTAATGGTGGCGTTGGTGGAGATAATGGTGGCGTTGGTGGAGATAATGCTGGCGTTGGTGGAGATAATGCTGGCGTTGGTGGAGATAATGGTGGCGTTGGTGGAGATAATGGTGGCGTTGGTGGAGATAATGGTGGCGTTGGTGGAGATAATGGCGGTGTTGGAGATGATGGCGGCGTTGGAGATAATGGTGGCGTTGGTGGAGATAATGGTGGCGTTGGTGGAGAAAATGGTGGGCGTTGGAGATAATGGCGTTGGTGGAGATAATGGTGGGCGTTGGAGATAATGGCGTTGGTGGAGATAATGGTGGGCGTTGGTGGAGATAATGGTGGCGTTGGTGGAGATAATGGCGGCGTTGGAGATGATGGCGGCGTTGGAGATAATGGTGGCGTTGGTGGAGATAATGGTGGCGTTGGTGGAGATAATGGCGGCGTTGGTGGAGATAATGGCGGCGTTGGTGGAGATAATGGCGGCGTTGGTGGAGATAATGGCGGCGTTGGTGGAGATAATGGCGGCGTTGGTGGAGATAATGGCGGGGTTGGTGGAGATAATGGTGGGGTTGGTGGAGATAATGGTGGGGTTGGTGGAGATAATGGTGGCGTTGGTGGAGATAATGGTGGGGTTGGTGGAGATAATGGTGGGTTGGTGGAGATAATGGTGGGGTTGGTGGAGATAATGGTGGGGTTGGTGGAGATAATGGTGGGGTTGGTGGAGATAATGGTGGGGTTGGTGGAGATAATGGTGGGGTTGGTGGAGATAATGGTGGCGTTGGTGGAGATAATGGTGGGGTTGGTGGAGATAATGGTGGCGTTGGTGGAGATAATGGTGGGGTTGGTGGAGATAATGGTGGGGTTGGTGGAGATAATGGCGGCGTTGGTGGAGATAATGGTGGCGTTGGTGGAGATAATGGTGGCGTTGGTGGAGATAATGGTGGGGTTGGTGGAGATAATGGTGGGGTTGGTGGAGATAATGGTGGGGTTGGTGGAGATAATGGCGGCGTTGGTGGAGATAATGGTGGGGTTGGTGGAGATAATGGTGGGCGTTGGTGGAGATAATGGCGGCGTTGGTGGAGATAATGGTGGGGTTGGTGGAGATAATGGTGGGGTTGGTGGAGATAATGGTGGGGTTGGTGGAGATAATGGTGGGGTTGGTGGAGATAATGGTGGGGTTGGTGGAGATAATGGTGGGGTTGGTGGAGATAATGGTGGGGTTGGTGGAGATAATGGTGGGGTTGGTGGAGATAATGGTGGGGTTGGTGGAGATAATGGTGGGGTTGGTGGAGATAATGGTGGGGTTGGTGGAGATAATGGCGGGCGTTGGTGGAGATAATGGCGGGCGTTGGTGGAGATAATGGCGGCGTTGGTGGAGATAATGGCGGGGTTGGTGGAGATAATGGTGGGGTTGGTGGAGATAATGGTGGCGTTGGTGGAGATAATGGTGGCGTTGGTGGAGATAATGGTGGCGTTGGTGGAGATAATGGTGGCGTTGGTGGAGATAATGGTGGCGTTGGTGGAGATAATGGTGGCGTTGGTGGAGATAATGGTGGCGTTGGTGGAGATAATGGTGGGGTTGGTGGAGATAATGGTGGCGTTGGTGGAGATGATGGTGGCGTTGGTGGAGATGATGGTGGCGTTGGTGGAGATGATGGGGGCGTTGGTGGAGATGATGGTGGCGTTGGTGGAGATAATGGCGGCGTTGGTGGAGATAATGGCGGCGTTGGTGGAGATAATGGTGGCGTTGGAGATAATGGTGGCGTTGGTGGAGATAATGGTGGGCGTTGGTGGAGATAATGGCGGCGTTGGTGGAGATAATGGTGGGGTTGGTGGAGATAATGGTGGGGTTGGTGGAGATAATGGTGGGGTTGGTGGAGATAATGGCGGCGTTGGTGGAGATAATGGTGGGGTTGGTGGAGATAATGGTGGGCGTTGGTGGAGATAATGGCGGGGTTGGTGGAGATAATGGTGGGGTTGGTGGAGATAATGGTGGGGTTGGTGGAGATAATGGTGGGGTTGGTGGAGATAATGGTGGCGTTGGTGGAGATAATGGGGGCGTTGGTGGAGATAATGGGGGCGTTGGTGGAGATAATGGGGGCGTTGGTGGAGATAATGGGGGCGTTGGTGGAGATAATGGTGGGGTTGGTGGAGATAATGGTGGCGTTGGTGGAGATAATGGTGGCGTTGGTGGAGATAATGGTGGCGTTGGTGGAGATAATGGCGGCGTTGGTGGAAATAATGGCGGCGTTGGTGGAGATAATGGCGGCGTTGGTGGAGATAATGGCGGCGTTGGTGGAGATAATGGTGGGGTTGGTGGAGATAATGGTGGGGGTTGGTGGAGATAATGGTGGGGGTTGGTGGAGATAATGGTGGGGTGATTGGTGGAGATAATGGGGGCGTTGGTGGAGATAATGGTGGGCGTTGGTGGAGATAATGGTGGGCGTTGGTGGAGATAATGTTGGCGTTGGTGGAGATAATGGTGGCGTTGGAGATAATGGTGGCGTTGGTGGAGATAATGGTGGGCGTTGGTGGAGATAATGGTGGGCGTTGGTGGAGATAATGGGGGCGTTGGTGGAGATAATGGGAGCGTTGGTGGAGATAATGGGGCGTTGGTTGGTGGAGATAATGGGGGCGTTGGTGGAGATAATGGGGGCGTTGGTGGAGATAATGGTGGCGTTGGTGGAGATAATGGCGGCGTTGGTGGAGATAATGGTGGGGTTGGTGGAGATAATGGGTGCGTTGGGGGAGATAATGGTGGGGGTTGATGGAGATGGTGGGGGCGTTGGTGGAGATAATGGTAGGGGAGAGATAATGGGGGCGTTGGTGGAGATAATGGTAGGAGGGAGAGATAATGGGGGTGTGTGGGGTAGAGATAATGGGGGGGGGGAGATAGATAATGGGTGTGGGAGAGATACTGGGGGGTGGGGTAGAGATAGAATGGGGTTGGGTGTTTGTTTTTGCTGGAGATAATTGGGTGTTGGGCTTGTTGTGTTGGTGGAGTTGTTGGGTTGGAGCTTAGCAGGGGATCTGGCGTTGGTCTGGAGGTGTTTTGGTAGGGATTTTTTGTGTTGGTGTTTTTGTAATGGTTGGCGTGTTGGTGAGGATAATGGGGTCGTGTTGGTGTTCTTTGGTGTTGGGCTTTCTTTTTAGATAATGGGTGCTGGGTGTCGGTGGCCTTGTCTCCTAGGGTCTCTCGGTGGGTCTCTGGTAGAGATAATGGTGGGGGAGGGATGGAGAGATAATGGGGGGTCGTCCTCTTCTTTCGGGTGGTTTTTCGTCTGCGTTGGTCTGGGTCTTCTGGTGGTTTCTGTCTCTTGTGCTGCTGGTGAGAGATCAATGGGGGTGTGGGGAGGGAGATAATGGTGGGAGAGGAGAGGTAGAAGAGATAATGGGGTGTCGTGTGGTGGGAGATAATGGGGGCGGTGGGGGAGATGGTGGGGGGGTGGGCCGATGGAGTTGTGGTGGGTGCGTGTGGGGCGGTGGGTAGTGAGATGGATGGTGGGGGTATGGGGGGGGTGGGCTGGTGGGGATGGATGGGGCTGGGGGGGGGTTGGAGCTTATGGATGGGGGGGGGTGGTGGGGGGCGGTGGTCTCATGGTGGGTGGGTGGTGGGGGGGTGTGAGAGAGCTGGGGGGGGGGGGTGGTGGGGGTTTGTTGGGTTTGGTGGGATGGTCTGGGCTGGTGGGTTGGTGGTTGGTGGTAGAGATAATGGTGGGGGGGGAGGATGAGATAAGGTGATATGGGGGGGCCTGGCTTCTTTGTTGTGTAATGTGGGCTGGTGGGGGGTCGGATGTTGGAGATGGGTGGGGGTGGTTGTGTGTGCTGGGAGAGAGGGATCTAATAGGGGGGGAGGGGAGATATAATGGGGGATAGGTGAGAGTAATGGGGGGGTGGGGTGGTAGAGATAATGGGTGGTGGTAGAGATTATGGGGGGAGGGAGAGATAATGGGTGGTGGTCTTTGAGATAATGGGGGCGGTGGGTTAGAGATAAGGGTGGGAGGGAGATAAGGGGGGGTGGGGTGTAGAGATGGGGTGTGAGATAATGGGGGCAGAGATAAGGGGGGGTG
>NW_025572573.1:57500-112500 GCF_020424385.1 Procambarus clarkii
CAAGCATGAAAACTTGCCAATCAACTGTTGTTATTGTTATAAACAGCCTCCTGGTGCTTCGGAGCTCATTAACTGTTTAGTAATTGTAAACAAAGCCGCCAAAGATTGAGAAAAGATGGACAGGTTCGTAAGTGCTTGCATAAGTGCTTCGTGAATCTGGCTCTAGGCCATAGTGACAGTATTGGGCAGCGCCACTCATCTTGTGAGTGGACACACCGCCATAGTGACAGTATTGGGCAGCGCCACTCATCCTGTGAGTGGACACACCGCCATAGTGACAGTATTGGGCAGCGCCACTCATCCTGTGAGTGGACACACCGCCATAGTGACAGTATTGGGCAGCGACACTCATCCTGTGAGTGGACACACCGCCATAGTGACAGTATTGGGCAGCGCCACTCATCTTGTGAGTGGACACACGCCATAGTGACAGTATTGGGCAGCGCCAATCATCCTGTGAGTGGACACCCCGCCATAGTGACAGTATTGGGCAGCGCCACTCATCTTGTGAGTGGACACACCGCCATAGTGACAGTATTGGGCAGCGCCACTCATCCTGTGAGTGGACACACCGCCATAGTGACAGTATTGGGCAGCGCCACTCATCCTGTGAGTGGACACACCGCCATAGTGACAGTATTGGACAGCGTCACTCATCCTGTGAGTGGACACACCGCCATAGTGACAGTATTGGGCAGCGCCACTCATCCTGTGAGTGGACACACCGCCATAGTGACAGTATTGGGCAGCGCCACTCATCCTGTGAGTGGACACACCGCCATAGTGACAGTATTGGGCAGCGTCACTCATCTTGTGAGTGAACACACCGCCATAGTGACAGTATTAGGCAGCGCCACTCATCCTGTGAGTGGACACACCGCCATAGTGACAGTATTGGGCAGCGTCACTCATCCTGTGAGTGGACACACCACCATAGTGACAGTATTGGGCAGCGCCACTCATCCTGTGAGTGGACACACCGCCATTGTGACAGTATTGGGCAGCGTCACTCATCCTGTGAGTGGACACACGCCATAGTGACAGTATTGGGCAGCGCCATCATCCTGTGAGTGGGACACACAGCAATAGTGACAGTATTGGGCAGCACCACTCATCCTGTGAGTGGACACACCGCCATAGTGACAGTATTGGGCAGCGCCATCATCCTGTGAGTGAACACACCACCATAGTGACAGTATGGGCAGCGCCACTCATCCTGTGAGTGGACACACCGCCATAGTGACAGTATTGGGCAGCCGCCACTCATCCTGTGAGTGGACACACCGTCATAGTGACAGTATTGGGCAGCGCCACTCATCCTGTGAGTGGACACACCGCCATAGCAGCATGAACAACACTCCCCAATAGGAAGAAAACCCGCTGGGTTGTTCATCCTGTCACTTGTACCAGACACAGCTGGGACTTGATATGTTACACCATCAAAGATGACATTCGCTCCCAAAATCTATCAATGAACAATGAACCACAAGGGCCGTGACAAGGATTCGAACCTACGTCCAAAGAGGTAGAACGACCTATTAACATAGCTCGAGTGCAGGGGGGGGGGGAGTTTTGTAAAACCCTGGTTGTGTCCTCAGAGAGGCTGCAGGATCCAGGTTCAGTAAAACTAATGGTTTAAACTTTTTTTTGACCATGTTGTAGCTCAATCGATTAAGGCAGCGTCTGGGATGCTCTCGGACGCAGGTTCGAATCCTCGTCACGGTCACGGGAGCCGGTCGGCCGAGCGGACAGCACTCTGGACTTGTGATCCTGTGGTCCTGGGTTCGATCCCAGGCGCCGGCGAGAAACAATGGCCAGAGTGTCTTTCACCCTATCCCCCTGTTACCTAGCAATAAAATAGGTACCTGGGTGTTAGTCAGCTGTCATAGGCTGCTTCCTGGGGGTGGAGGCCTGGTCGAGGACCGGGCCGCGGGGACACTAAACCCCCGAAATCATCTCAAAATAACATCAAGATAACAAGATAACATATATAGCACTGGGAAGGGAGCAGAATAAGGATTTGGGATGGGACGATGGATGGAAAAGGAGCTACTAGCCATCAGCACGCCATCCTCAACGCTTCAACAACAGTCCATTTTATCTACACCAAGTTCACCCGGCTCCCGGTTCGTTACCCGGTAAAATTGCCTTCCGTATGCGGACTGACGGCCGGGTCCGCTGGGAGGAACCGGCCGCTTAACACCGCGATGAACGGACTAACTTTTCTCACAAAGTCTCGCGAGAGCCGATCTTCGCTACGGCCCGTTATAAGGCGCCGGATCCGGCGGGTGAGCCGTGGTGGTTGGGCGCATGCAGTGGGTGGTGGGTGATTGTGGTTGGTGGGTGATTGTGGTTGGTGGGCGATTGTGGTTGGTGGGTGATTGTGGTTGGTGGGGGATTGTGGTTGGTGGGCCATTGTGGTTGTTGGGCCATTGTGGTTGTTGGGTGATTGTGGTTGGTGGGGGATTGTGGTTGGTGGGGGATTGTGGTTGGTGGGGGATTGTGGTTGGTGGGGATTGTGGTTGGTGGGTGATTGTGGTTGGTGGGCCATTGTGGTTGTTGGGCGATTGTGGTTGTTGGGGGATTGTGGTTGGTGGGTGATTGTGGTTGGTGGGGGATTGTGGTTGGTGGGTGATTGTGGTTGGTGGGTGATTGTGGTGGTGGGGGATGTGGTTGGTGGGGGATTGTGGTTGGTGGGGGATTGTGGTTGGTGGGGATTGTGGTTGGTGGGGGATTGTGGTGGGTGGGCGATTGTGGTTGGTGGGGGATTGTGGTTGGTGGGGGATTGTTGGTTGGTGGGGGATTGTGGTTGGTGGGGGATTGTGGTTGGTGCGGGATTGTGGTTGGTGGGGGATTGTAGTTGTTGTAGCAGCAGGAAGCTGCCCCCGGTGCCTGACAAGTGTACCCAGTGCCACCTGTGTTGATGATGGCTGCCGTTATGTGTACTAACTTGTAACACAGCCATCGCACTGTACCCGTCCTGATCACGTCCCTCATCCTCCATCGCCATAAACTCCATCCTTCCATCACGAGAGATTTGTTGCTCCATCACCATACTCCCTGTGACTCCTGGTGGTGTTGGGTTGGTAGCTCGACTGGCCCTGGTGGCACTCCTCGGGGGATATGCCTCAGCTATGGCACTCTTCCTGCCGCGACCAGTCCTTGGCACTGGCGGCAGGCTCCTGGTAGGGCCTACCTGGGTGGTGGAGGCTACAATCTACCAGGTACTCGACCAGGAAAGCCTCCGGTCTCTTCAGACATCATTCTAACAAGTCTCTGACACTTGTCATAACTTTTAATGTTTTAATACTCTAAGATCTGTATTTTGGTCTAAGATGGTCCCTTGAGATAGTTGATAGTGAACTGGTCCTTCATGGTAGCATGGTCTGGTGTGTGAGGGAGGGTGATGGTTCATGGTAGCATGGTCTGGTGTGTGAGGGAGGGGGGGGGGTGAGGGTGATGGTTCATGGTGGCATGGTCTGGTGTGTGAGGGAGGGAGGGGGGGGGGGTGATGGTTCATGGTAGCATGGTCTGGTGTGTGAGGGAGGGTGATGGTTCATGGTCTGGTGTGTGAGGGAGGGGGTGATGAGTGTGGGCGTGCCAAGTGAGGGGGATGATGAGGGACAATTGGTGCAGCATGAAGATGTCGTGAGGGACCTCATGATGGCGTCACGCCACTCAGGCCCTCAACCTCTTGACGACCACAAATGTCACTCAGATCTCCCTCATCTCTCATTCATGGGGTCTTCCCGCCACGCTATCCTGCCACTCCCACATCACGCAGTGACGGGGGTCCAGGCCTGGTGCTGATAACTCCAGCACCGGTCTTGAGAGAGTTGGTACACAGAGCAGTGAGGGAGACTCGAAGGTGGTGAAATTCGGCCGCTTCGTTCTGGACATAATATCATGGACGTCGATGGGTTTAAAGTGGCTTGTCTCGGCTCGTTAGCTTCTTCTTACACACAACCACTTGAAACTTGACGTTACCTAGGGCCAGGTTCACGAAGCAGTTACGCAAGCACTTAGGAACGTGTACATCTTTCCTCAATCTTTGATGGCTTTGGTTACATTTATTAAACAGTTTACAAGCATGAAAACTTGCCAATCAACTGTTGTTATTGTTATAAACAGCCTCCTGGTGCTTCCGAGCTCATTAACTGTTTAATAATTGTAAACAAAGCCGCCAAAGATTGAGAAAAGATGGACAGGTTCGTAAGTGCTTGCGTAACTGCTTCGTGAATCTGGCTCTAGGCCATAGTGACAGTATTGGGCAGCGCCACTCATCTTGTGAGTGGACACACCGCCATAGTGACAGTATTGGGCAGCGCCACTCATCCTGTGAGTGGACACACCGCCATAGTGACAGTATTGGGCAGCGTCACTCATCCTGTGAGTGGACACACCGCCATAGTGACAGCATTGGGCAGCGTCACTCATCCTGTAAGTGGACACACCGCCATAGTGACAGTATTGGGCAGCGCCACTCATCCTGTAAGTGGACACACCGCCATAGTGACAGTATTGGGCAGCTTCACTCATCCTGTGAGTGGACACACCGCCATAGTGACAGTATTGGGCAGCGCCACACATCCTGTGAGTGGACACACCACCATAGTGACAGTATTGGGCAGCGCCACTCATCCTGTGAGTGGACACACCGCCATAGTGACAGTATTGGGCAGCGTCACTCATCCTGTGAGTGGACACACCGCCCATAGTGACAGTATTGGGCAGCGCCACTCATCCTGTGAGTGAACACACAGCCATTGTGACAGTATTGAGCAGCGTCACTCATCCTGTGAGTGAACACACAGCCATTGAGACAGTATTGGGCAGCGTCACTCATCCTGTGAGTGGACACACCGCCATAGTGACAGTATTGGGCAGCGCCACTCATCCTGTGAGTGGACACACCGCCATAGTGACAGTATTGGGCAGCGCCACTCATCCTGTGAGTGGACACACCGCCATAGTGACAGTATTGGGCAGCACCACTCATCCTGTGAGTGGACACACCGCCATAGTGACAGTATTGGGCAGTGTCACTCATCCTGTGAGTTGACACACCGCCATAGTGACAGTATTGGGCAGCGTCACTCATCCTGTGAGTGAACACACAGCCATTGTGACAGTATTGGGCAGCGTCACTCATCCTGTGAGTGAACACACAGCCATTGTGACAGTATTGGGCAGCGTCACTCATCCTGTGAGTGGACACACCGCCATAGTGACAGTATTGGGCAGCGTCACTCATCCTGTGAGTGGACACACCGCCATAGTGACAGTATTGGGCAGCACCACTCATCCTGTGAGTGGACACACCGCCATAGTGACAGTATTGGGCAGCACCACTCATCCTGTGAGTGGACACACCGCCATAGTGACAGTATTGGGCAGCACCACTCATCCTGTGAGTGGACACACCGCCATAGTGACAGTATTGGGCAGCGCCACTCATCCTGTGAGTGGACACACCGCCATAGTGACAGTATTGGGCAGCGCCACTCATCCTGTGAGTGGACACACCGCCATAGTGACAGTATTGGGCAGCACCACTCATCCTGTGAGTGGACACACCGCCATAGTGACAGTATTGGGCAGCGCCACTCATCCTGTGAGTGGACACACCGCCATAGTGACAGTATTGGGCAGCGCCACTCATCCTGTGAGTGGACACACCGCCATAGTGACAGTATTGGGCAGCGTCACTCATCCTGTGAGTGGACACACCGCCATAGTGACAGTATTGGGCAGCGCCACTCATCCTGTGAGTGGACACACCGCCATAGTGACAGTATTGGGCAGCGCCACTCATCCTGTGAGTGGACACACCGCCATAGTGACAGTATTGGGCAGCGCCACTCATCCTGTGAGTGAACACACCGCCATAGTGACAGTATTGGGCAGCGCCACTCATCCTGTGAGTGGACACACCGCCATAGCAGCATGTACAACACTCCCCAATAGGAAGAAAACCCGCTGGGTTGTTCATCCTGTCACTTGTACCCAGACACAGCTGGGACTTGATATGTTACACCATCAAAGATGACATTCGCTCCCAAAATCTATCAATGAACAAATCCACAAGGGCCGTGACAAGGATTCGAACCTACGTCCAAAGAGGTAGAACGACCTATTAACATAGCTCGAGTGCAGGGGGGGGGGAGTTTTGTAAAACCCTGGTTTGTGTCTCAGAGAGGCTGCTGGATCCAGGTTCAGTAAAACTAATGGTTTAAACCTTTTTTTGACCATGTTGTAGCTCAATCGATTAAGGCAGCGTCTGGGATGCTCTCGGACGCAGGTTCGAATCCTCGTCACGGTCACGGGAGCCGGTCGGCCGAGCGGACAGCACGCTGGACTTGTGATCCTGTGGTCCTGGGTTCGATCCCAGGCGCCGGCGAGAGAAAACAATGGCCAGAGTGTCTTTCATCCTATCCCCCTGTTACCTAGCAATAAAATAGGTACCTGGGAGTTAGTCAGCTGTCACGGGCTGCTTCCTGGGGGTGGAGGCCTGGTCGAGGACCGGGCCGCGGGGACACTAAACCCCCGAAATCATCTCAAAATAACATCAAGATAACAAGATAACATATATAGCACTGGGAAGGGAGCAGAATAAGGATTTGGGATGGGACGATGGATGGAAAAGCAGCTACTAGCCATCAGCACGCCATTCTCAACGCTGCAACAACAGTCCCTTTTATCTACACAAAGTTCACCCGGCTCCCGGTTCGTTACCCGGTAAAATTGCCTTCCGTATGCGGACTGACGGCCGGGTCCGCTGGGAGGAACCGGCCGCTTAACACCGCGATGAACGGACTAACTTTTCTCACAAAGTCTCGCGAGAGCCGATCTTCGCTACGGCCCGTTATAAGGCGCCGGATCCGGCGGGTGAGCCGTGGTGGTTGGGCGCAGTGGTTGGTGGGCGATTGTGGTTGGTGGGTGATTGTGGTTGGTGGGCGATTGTGGTTGGTGGGCGATTGTGGTTGGTGGGTGATTGTGGTTGGTGGGTGATTGTGGTTGGTGGGGGATTGTGGTTGGTGGGCGATTGTGGTTGGTGGGGGATTGTGGTTGGTGGGGGATTGTGGTTGGTGGGGGATTGTGGTTGGTGGGGGATTGTAGTTGTTGTAGCAGCAGGAAGCTGCCCCCGGTGCCTGACAAGTGTACCCAGTGCCACCTGTGTTGATGATGGCTACCGTTATGTGTACTAACTTGTACAACACAGCCATCGCACTGTACCCGTCCTGATCACATCCCTCATCCTCCATCGCCATAAACTCCATCCTTCCATCACGAGAGATTTGTTGCTCCATCACCATAACTCTCCCTGTGACTCCTGGTGGTGTTGGGTTGGTAGCTCGACTGGCCCTGGTGGCACTCCTCGGGGGATATGCCTCAGGCTATGGCACTCTTCCTGCCGCGACCAGTCCCTTGGCACTGGCGGCAGGCTCCTGGTAGGGCCTACCTGGGTGGTGGAGGCTGCAATCTACCAGGTACTCGACCAGGAAAGCCTCCGGTCTCTTCAGACATCATTCTAACAAGTCTCTGAACACTTGTCAATAACTTTTAATGTTTTAATACTCTAAGATCTGTATTTTGGTCTAAGATGGTCCCTTGAGATAGTTGATAGTGAACTGGTCCTTCATGGTAGCATGGTCTGGTGTGTGAGGGAGGGTGATGGTTCATGGTCTGGTGTGTGAGGGAGGGTGATGGTTCATGGTCTGGTGTGAGGAGGGGGGGGGGTGATGAGTGTGGGCGTGCCAAGTGAGGGGGATGATGAGGGACAATTGGTGCAGCATGAAGATGTCGTGAGGGACCTCATGATGGCGTCACGCCACTCAGGCCCTCAACCTCTTGACGACCACAAATGTCACTCATGATCTCCCTCATCTCTCATTCATGGGGTCTTCCCGCCACGCTATCCTGCCACTCCCACATCACGCAGTGCACGTGAGGTGCCGTGTAATGCCAGAGATAGCACGAGATAGCACGTCACGCACGCTCGTCACGCACGATAGCACGAGATAGCACGTCACGCACGCTCGTCACGCACGATAGCACGAGATAGCACGTCACGCACGCTCGTCACGCACGATAGCACGAGATAGCACCACTCCTTAAAGCAGGTAATAAAGCAGATACACACTCAATTATAGACTGATAGCACTAACGTCACATATCATAAATTTTGAAAGTGCTAAAAAGTAAGATCATAAGTTACATGGAATCACAAGATCCCCATAACCCCGGACATCACGGGTTTCAGAACAGGGCGCTCTCTTACCTGTCACAGTCGCTGCACCACTGGCTTCCGACGCCATGAAAGACAGACAAAACGCTGATGTAATATTCACAGACTTCGCAAAAGCCTTTGACAAATCTGACCATGATGTTATTGAATGCAAAACTAGGGAGATGGATCTTCAACATCTTAACGAACAGAACTAAAAAGCAATGTAAAGGATGTAGGAGTAATCGTGTGGGAAGACCTTACCTTTATAGAACACCATAAAGTAGCCGTCACGACTGTAAGACAAATGACAGGTTGGATAACAAGGACCTTCCAAGCAAGGGATGCCATACCAGTGATGACCTTACAAGACGCTAGTGCTCTCTAGGGTGGAATATTGTTGCACACTAACAGCCCCATTCAGAGCCGCAGAAATTGCTGACTGGAGAGCGTGCAAAGATCCTTTACTGCTAGAATCCACTCAGTAAGTCATCTTAATTATTGGGACCGACTAAAGGCCTAAATCTGTATTCTCTTGAGCGCAGGCGGGAGACAGACATAATAATTTACACGTGGAAGATATTAGAGGGGCTGGTCCCAAACCTGCACACAGAAATAACACCACATGAGAACAGGAGGCATGGCAGGATGTGCAGAATACCCCCGTGAAGAGCAGAGGTGCAACAGGTACTCTGAGAGAGAACTATCAACATCAGAGGCCCGAGACTGTTCAACACGCTTCCACTACACATAAGGGACATAACTGGCCGACCCCTCACAGTGTTCAAGAGAGAACTATCAACATCAGAGGCCCGAGACTGTTCAACACGCTTCCACTACACATAAGGGACATAAACTGGCCGACCCCTCACAGTGTTCAAGAGAGAACTATCAACATCAGAGGCCCGAGACTGTTCAACACGCTTCCACTACACATAAGGGACATAACTGGCCGACCCCTCACAGTGTTCAAGAGAGAACTATCAACATCAGAGGCCCGAGACTGTTCAACACGCTTCCACTACACATAAGGGACATAACTGGCCGACCCCTCACAGTGTTCAAGAGAGAACTATCAACATCAGAGGCCCGAGACTGTTCAACACGCTTCCACTACACATAAGGGACATAACTGGCCGACCCCTCACAGTGTTCAAGAGAGAACTATCAACATCAGAGGCCCGAGACTGTTCAACACGCTTCCACTACACATAAGGGACATAACTGGCCGACCCCTCACAGTGTTCAAGAGAGAACTATCAACATCAGAGGCCCGAGACTGTTCAACACGCTTCCACTACACATAAGGGACATTCTGGCCGACCCCTCACAGTGTTCAAGAGAGAACTATCAACATCAGAGGCCCGAGACTGTTCAACACTCTTCCACTACACATAAGGGACATAACTGGCCGACCCCTCACAGTGTTCAAGAGAGAACTATCAACATAAGAGGCCCGAGACTGTTCAACACGCTTCCACTACACATAAGGGACATAACTGGCCGACCCCTCACAGTGTTCAAGAGAGAACTATCAACATCAGCGGCCCGAGACTGTTCAACACGCTTCCACTACACATAAGGGACATAACTGGCCGACCCTCACAGTGTTCAAGAGAGAACTATCAACATCAGAGGCCCGAGACTGTTCAACACGCTTCCACTACACATAAGGGACATAACTGGCCGACCCCTCACAGTGTTCAAGAGAGAACTATCAACATCAGAGGCCCGAGACTGTTCAACACGCTTCCACTACACATAAGGGACATAAACTGGCCGACCCCTCACAGTGTTCAAGAGAGAACTATCAACATCAGAGGCCCGAGACTGTTCAACACGCTTCCACTACACATAAGGGGCATAATGGCCGACCCCTCACAGTGTTCAAGAGAGAACTATCAACATCAGACGCCTGAGACTGTTCAACACGCTTCCACTACACATAAGGGGCATAACTGGCCGACCCCTCACAGTGTTCAAGAGAGAACTATCAACATCAGAGGCCTGAGACTGTTCAACACGCTTCCACTACACATAAGGGACATAACTGGCCGACCACTCACAGTGTTCAAGAGAGAACTTGATAAACACCTCCAAAGAATACCTGCTCAACCCTGTACTTTGTTCTACTACTCCCCTAGCTCGGCCCGAGGCCAGGCTTGACTTGTGAGAGTTTGGTCCACCAGGCTGTTGCTTGGAGCGGCCCGCAGGCCCACATACCCACCACAGCCCGGCCCGAGGCCAGGCTTGACTTGTGAGAGTTTGGTCCACCAGGCTGTTGCTTGGAGCGGCCCGCAGGCCCACATACCCACCACAGCTCGGCCCGAGGCCAGGCTTGACTTGTGAGAGTTTGGTCCACCAGGCTGTTGCTTGGAGCGGCCCGCAGGCCCACATACCCACCACAGCCCGGCCCGAGGCCAGGCTTGACTTGTGAGAGTTTGGTCCACCAGGCTGTTGCTTGGAGCGGCCCGCAGGCCCACATACCCACCACAGCCCGGCCCGAGGCCAGGCTTGACTTGTGAGAGTTTGGTCCACCAGTTGCTTGGAGCGGCCCGCAGGCCCACATACCCACCACAGCCCGGCCCGAGGCCAGGCTTGACTTGTGAGAGTTTGGTCCATCAGGCTGTTGCTTGGAGCGGCCCGCAGGCCCACATACCCACCACAGCCCGGCCCGAGGCCAGGCTTGACTTGTGAGAGTTTGGTCCACCAGGCTGTTGCTTGGAGCGGCCCGCAGGCCCACATACCCACCACAGCCCGGCCGAGGCCAGGCTTGACTTGTGAGAGTTTGGTCCACCAGGCTGTTGCTTGGAGCGGCCCGCAGGCCCACATACCCACCACAGCCCGGCCCGAGGCCAGGCTTGACTTGTGAGAGTTTGGTCCACCAGGCATTTGCTTGGAGCGGCCCGCAGGCCCACATACCCACCACAGCCCGGCCCGAGGCCAGGCTTGACTTGTGAGAGTTTGGTCCACCAGGCTGTTGCTTGGAGCGGTCCGCAGGCCCACATACCCACCACAGCCCGGCCCGAGGCCAGGCTTGACTTGTGAGAGTTTGGTCCACCAGGCTGTTGCTTGGAGCGGCCCGCAGGCCCACATACCCACCACAGCTCGGCCCGAGGCCAGGCTTGACTTGTGAGAGTTTGGTCCACCAGGCTGTTGCTTGGAGCGGCCCGCAGGTCCACATACCCACCACAGCCCGGCCCGAGGCCAGGCTTGACTTGTGAGAGTTTGGTCCACCAGGCTGTTGCTTGGAGCGGCCCGCAGGCCCACATACCCACCACAGCCCGGCCCGAGGCCAGGCTTGACTTGTGAGAGTTTGGTCCACCAGGCATTTGCTTGGAGCGGCCCGCAGGCCCACATACCCACCACAGCCCGGCCCGAGGCCAGGCTTGACTTGTGAGAGTTTGGTCCACCAGGCTGTTGCTTGGAGCGGTCCGCAGGCCCACATACCCACCACAGCCCGGCCCGAGGCCAGGCTTAACTTGTGAGAGTTTGGTCCACCAGGCTGTTGCTTGGAGCGGCCCGCAGGCCCACATACCCACCACAGCCCGGCCCGAGGCCAGGCTTGACTTGTGAGAGTTTGGTCCACCAGGCTGTTGCTTGGAGCGGCCCGCAGGCCCACATATCCCCTACAGCCTGGTTGGTCCGGCACTTCTTGCAAGAACTTAGATAAGTGCCTCTTGAATACATCCACCTTTGTTCCGGCAATATTTCTTATCCTTGCTGGGAGGGTGTTGAACAACCGCGGACCTCTGATGTTTATACAGTTATTTTTTTTTTTAATTTTGCCCCGAGGGGCGAGTTTATTGGGCAGCGCCATTCATCCTGTGAGTGGACACACCGCCATCTATCTTGAGGTTATCTTGAGATGATTTCGGGGCTTTTTAGTGTCCCTGCGGCCCGGTCCTCGACCAGGCCTCCACCCCCAGGAAGCAACCCGTGACAGCTGACTAACACCCAGGTACCTATTTTACTGCTAGGTAACAGGGGCATAGGGTGAAAGAAACTGCCCATTGTTTCTTGCCGGCGCCTGGGATCGAACCCAGGACCACAGGATCACAAGTCCAGCGTGCTGTCCAGCGTGTAACGTCCAGCGTGCCATAGTGACAGTATTGGGCAGCGCCACTCATCCTGTGAGTGAACACACCGCCATAGCGACAGTATTGGGCAGCGCCACTCATCTTGTGAGTGGACACACCGCCATAGTGACAGTATTGGGCAGCGCCACTCATCCTGTGAGTGGACACACCGCCATAGTGACAGTATTGGGCAGCGTCACTCATCCTGTGAGTGGACACACCGCCATAGCAGCGTGTACAACACTCCCCAATAGGAAGAAAACCCGCTGGGTTGTTCATCCTGTCACTTGTACCCAGACACAGCTGGGACTTGCTTAACTGTCTCAAGTGAACAGCTCCTCAAACAAGAAGATTAACATCTATCAACCCTTAAAAGCTTACGTTATCTTGCGGGTGCAAAATGGGGAAATCTTTTAAGAACAGTATCAATATTTGACAAATAGTGTTTTCCTAACTCAAACAATGTGGGGTTTATTATTCTACACATATTCCTAATGTCTCTCAGGTGTTCACATTCACGTAGATAGTGGTCAAGGCGGTGTCCGTCACTCTCACCACAGATTCTGCAACTTCGCTGATCAACTGTTGTTTCCATTCCATATCTCCATGGATATTTGTATCCAAGACGGATTCTTGCTATTACTGATTCTCTCCCTCGTCCTCCTCCTCTTCGGCCATAATGATTGGGATTGCCAGCTGCAACCATGTTGTACCATCGTACAGATTGGACAGTGTTCTCTGATTGTGCGTATGGCACCTCTGCTCTTCACTGGACCTCTGATGTTTATATAGTGTTCTCAGATTGTGTCTATGGCACCTCTGCTCTTCACTGGACCTCTGATGTTTATACAGTGTTCTCAGATTGTGCCTATGGCACCTCTGCTCTTCACTGGACCTCTGATGTTTATACAGTGTTCTCAGATTGTGCCTATGGCACCTCTGCTCTTCACTGGACCTCTGATGTTTATACAGTGTTCTCTGATTGTGCCTATGGCACCTCTGCTCTTCACTGGACCTCTGATGTTTATACAGTGTTCTCTGATTGTGTCTATGGCACCTCTGCTCTTCACTGGACCTCTGATGTTTATACAGTGTTCTCTGATTGTGTCTATGGCACCTCTGCTCTTCACTGGACCTCTGATGTTTATACAGTGTTCTCTAATTGTGTCTATGGCACCTCTGCTCTTCACTGGACCTCTGATGTTTATACAGTGTTCTCTGATTGTGCCTATGGCACCTCTGCTCTTCAATGGACCTCTGATGTTTATACAGTGTTCTCAGATTGTGCCTATGGCATCTCTGCTCTTCACTGGACCTCTGATGTTTATACAGTGTTCTCTGATTGTGCCTATGGCACCTCTGCTCTTCACTGGTTCTATTCTGCATTTCCATCCATATCTTTCGCTCCAGTATGTTGTTATTTTACTGTGTAGATTTGGGACCTGGCCCTCCACGTCGGGGTAAGTGTTGAATTCCACGCTGGTGATGTTGAATAAAGCGTAAGAGTGTAGCGTGGTGTAGGGTGAGTGTGAGGGGGGGGGGGGAGGAACACTGGGCGTGAAATATGCGGTGGTTGACCGACAGGAGCAGAGGAGGACTACCCTGGCGCTGATTAGTGTCACGCTGCTGCCGCTGCCGCTGCTGCCCGTCGCCGCCGCCGCCCGTACCTCCGCCCGTACCCGCCGCCGCCCGTACCGCCGCCGCCGCCGCCGCCCGTACCCGCCGCCGCCGCTGCCGCTAAGCACTGTCACCGGTGGTGTTGGCGCTACTGAGCGGTGCAAGACGTGTTGTGATGTGAGCGTTGAGTGCCAGCGGGCGTGTGTCAGGCGGCACCGCGTGGCACTCTGGCCTTGACATGATTGATGGCGTTAAAATTAACTTCAGTGAGAATGAGTGTTAATGGCGGGCGCCGGGCGTCGCTTTCCGCCTGTTGAACTGCGGCTATGTGGCCCGTATTGGTGGTGGTGGGGTGTGTGTGTGTGTGTGTGTGTGTGTGTGTGTGTGTGTGTGTGTGTGTGTGTGTGTGTGTGTCTGTGTGTCTGTGTGTGTGTGTGTGTGTGTGTGTGTGTGTGTGTGTGTGTGTGTGTTCACCAAGTTGTATTCACTTAGTTGTACTTGCGGGGGTTGAGCTCTGCTCTTTCGGCCTCTTTCTGCCTCTCAACTGTCAGTCATATCAACTGTTACTAACTACTATTTTTTTTTATCCCCCCCCCCAGGAAGCAGCCTGTAACAGCTGTCTAACTCCCAAGTACCTATTTTCTGCCTTAAACATAATACAGGGTACAAAATGCAATCGAATCTTCCCATAGTAGAAAAACAGCATGTCAAGGATTTGGGAATAATGATGTCTGACGACCTAACGTTTAGGGAGCATAACCAAGCAAATATCGCGTCAGCCAGAAAAATGATCGGATGGATTACGAGAACTTTCAAATCCAGGGATCCCATCACAATGGTTGTACTCTTCAAGTCACTTGTGTTGTCCCGTCTTGAGTACTGCTCAGTACTCACTTCCCCCTTCAGAGCAGGAGAGATTGCTGAAATAGAGGGAATACAGAGAACATATACGGCACGCATAGACGAGATAAAGCACCTAAATTATTGGGATCGTCTCAAAGCTCTCCAAATGTACTCACAAGAAAGGAGACGAGAGAGATACCAAATAAGATACACGTGGAAAATACTGGAGGGCCAGGTCCCAAATCTACACAGTAAAATAACAACATACTGGAGTGAACGATATGGAAGAAAATGCAGAATAGAACCAGTGAAGAGCAGAGGTGCCATAGGCACAATCAGAGAACACTGTATAAACATCAGAGGTCCAGTGAAGGGCATAGGTGCCATAGGCACAATCAGAGAACACTGTATAAACATCAGAGGTCCGCGGTTGTTCAACGTCCTCCCAGCGAGCATAAGAAATATTGCCGGAACAACCGTGGACATCTTCAAGAGGAGTGCCGGAATTCTCCAAGGAGTGCCGGATCAACCGGGCTGTGGTGGGTATGTGGGCCTGCGGGCCGCTCCAAGCAACAGCCTGGTGGACCAAACTCTCACAAGTCAAGCCTGGCCTCGGGCCGGGCTGTGGTGGGTATGTGGGCCTGCGGGCCGCTCCAAGCAACAGCCTGGTGGACCAAACTCTCACAAGTCAAGCCTGGCCTCGGGCCGGGCTGTGGTGGGTATGTGGGCCTGCGGGCCGCTCCAAGCAACAGCCTGGTGGACCAAACTCTCACAAGTCAAGCCTGGCCTCGGGCCGGGCTGTGGTGGGTATGTGGGCCTGCGGGCCGCTCCAAGCAACAGCCTGGTGGACCAAACTCTCACAAGTCAAGCCTGGCCTCGGGCCGGGCTGTGGTGGGTATGTGGGCCTGCGGGCCGCTCCAAGCAACAGCCTGGTGGACCAAACTCTCACAAGTCAAGCCTGGCCTCGGGCCGGGCTGTGGTGGGTATGTGGGCCTGCGGGCCGCTCCAAGCAACAGCCTGGTGGACCAAACTCTCACAAGTCAAGCCTGGCCTCGGGCCGGGCTGTGGTGGGTATGTGGGCCTGCGGGCCGCTCCAAGCAACAGCCTGGTGGACCAAACTCACAAGTCAAGCCTGGCCTCGGGCCGGGCTGTGGTGGGTATGTGGGCCTGCGGGCCGCTCCAAGCAACAGCCTGGTGGACCAAACTCTCACAAGTCAAGCCTGGCCTCGGGCCGGGCTGTGGTGGGTATGTGGGCCTGCGGGCCGCTCCAAGCAACAGCCTGGTGGACCAAACTAGGTATCAAGCAGATGGGGTTGAAAGCAAGAGGTTGACCATGCAGCACCTCTTCCTTGGAGGAATGCTCTTAAAAAACTTGTATATTGTACAGTCTGTAATTTGATGTAATTAACACTTGTCCCGTCGACCTGCTGTAACTGTGGTGGGAGTGTGGCCGGGCCGAGGTCTTCCCGGCCCTCTTTGTCTGAAACTTGTTTAGGGCCTTGCAGGAATTTATTTTGTAAAAGTTTCAGGAGTTCGATTCCCCGAGGCCGGCCTGAAGCCAGGCTCGACAAGCCCAGGCACATGTACGTCTCTCACTCGTTGTGAGCGGCGGGATTACTTGAGCCAGCCTGTACTTGGGCAAGCCTGTAGTTGGGCAAGCCTGTACTTGAGCCAGCCTGTACTTGGGCAAGCCTGTACTTGGGCAAGCCTGTACTTGGGCAAGCCTGTACTTGGGCAAGCCTGTACTTGGGCAAGCCTGTACTTGGGCAAGCCTGTACTTGGGCAAGCCTGTACTTGGGGAAATAGGTGAACTCTCGGAACCGACAGCAGGTAAACTCCAGGTTGAAACCCGCCTTACCTAGCGAAGCATAAAGAAATTAGAGGAAGTCCAGTGGTTTCCCCTGAATTGGTACCGGTGGGACCTTTGGTGGGTGAGGCAAGGTTTTAGATGGTGTGGGACCTATGGTGAGTGGGGTGAGGTCTTAGATGGCGTGGGACCTTTGGTGGGTGGGACAAGGTCTTAGATGGCGTGGGACCTTTGGTGGGTGGGACAAGGTCTTAGATGGTGTGGGACCTTTGGTGAGGTCTTAGATGGCGTGGGACCTTTGGTGAGGTCTTAGATGGCGTGGGACCTTTGGTGAGGTCTTAGATGGCGTGGGACCTTTGGTGAGGTCATAGATGGCGTGGGACCTTTGGTGAGGTCTTAGATGGCGTGGGACCTTTGGTGAGGTCTTAGATGGCGTGGGACCTTTGGTTGGAGAGGTCTTAGATGGCGTGGGACCTTTGGTGAGGTCTTAGATGGCGTGGGACCTTTGGTGAGGTCTTAGATGGCGTGGGACCTTTGGTGAGGTCTTAGATGGCGTGGGACCTTTGGTGAGGTCTTAGATGGTAGGGAACACGGCTAACCATAGGAACTTGAGAGGAACTCTTGGTGTTCAAGAAGTGGTGAACAAGTAAGGAGCTACCACAAGGCGTAACACTTCCTTGCCTTGGGGATAGCGGAAGCTGACTTAATAGTTGACTGTAAACCCCAGGTATGATAAGCCTGGGGCTTCAGAGCTGAGGTTCAACACCCACAAAGGTGTTAATATTCTCACGTATACATACCTGCGTGTTGTATTCATATGTATCACCGGTACAATAGACTGTTGTAGTTGGAAATTAATGCCAGTACCTTGAACCTTGTGGAGGGGTGTGTGTACTCACCTATTTGTGTCTGCAGGATCGAGCATTGACTCTTGGATCCCGCCTTTCCAGGTATCGGTTGTTTACAGCAATGACTCCTGTCCCATTTCCCTATCATACCTAGTTTTAAAATTATGAATAGTATTTGCTTCCACAACCTGTTCCTGAAGTGCATTCCATTTTCCCACTACTCTCACGCTAAAAGAAAACTTTCTAACATCTCTGTGACTCATCTGAGTTTCCAGTTTCCACCCATGTCCCCTCGTTCTGTTACTATTCCGTGTGAACATTTCGTCTATTTCCACTCTGTTAATTCCCCTGAGTATTTTATTTGTCCCTATCATATCTCCTCTCTCCCTTCTTTTCTCTAGTGTCGTAAGGTTCAGTTCCTTCAGCCGCTCTTCATATCCCATCCCTCGTAACTCTGGGACAAGCCTCGTCGCAAACCTCTGAACCTTCTCCAGTTTCCTTATGTGTTTCTTCAGGTGGGGGCTCCGTGTGTGTGTGTGTGTGTGTGTTTGTGTTTTACATACATATGGGGTGTACACACATCTATGTGTACTTTACCTGTTGCGTGCGCACTCCCAGAATTGTGTTTGCGGAGGTTAAACTTGTGTTTTCTGGTCCCATCTTTAGAAATTGTAATTCAACTGATGTACAGGTTTCTGAGTTTATTTGGAACTTAAAATACCTGCCACTGGAACTGTGGAGTGGGGGAGTGTGTCGTTTAACACACTCCCGCCACACATGACGAATTCTCAACAGTGTTCAAATGAGAACTCGATAAACATCTCTGAAGAATACCTGTTCAACCAGGCTGTGATTCATACGTCAGGCTGTCAGCAGCCGCGTCGAGAAATCTGGTTGACCAGATGACCAATCAGGAGGCCTGGGGCCAGATTCACGAAGCAGTTACGCAAGCACTTACGAACCTGGGGCCAGATTCACGAAGCAGTTACGCAAGCACTTACGAACCTGGGGCCAGATTCACAAAGCAGTTACACAAGCACTTACGAACCTGGGGCCAGATTCACGAAGCAGTTACGCAAGCACTTACGAACCTGGGGCCAGATTCACGAAGCATTTACGCAAGCACTACGAACCTGGGGCCAGATTCACGAAGCAGGTACGCAAGCACTTACGAACCTGTCCATCTTTTCTCAATCTTTGGCGGCTTTGTTTACAATTATTAAACAGTTAATGAGCTCCGAAGCACCAGGAGGCTGTTTGTAACAATAACAACAGTTGATTGGCAAGTTTTCATGCTTGTAAACTGCTTAATAAATGTAACCAAAGCCGTCAAAGATTGAGGAAAGATGTACACGTTTGTAAGTGCTTGCGTAACTGCTTCGTGAACCTGGTCCCTGGAGGCCTGGTCGGAGATCGGGCCGCGGGAACGTTGATCCACGGAATCATCGCAAGGTAACCGCAAAAGTGAGGTAACGATTACTTAATTGCCTCGTGTACTTTTGTTTATTTCTCAGACATTGAAATATTAGTATAATAACCCTGGCGATGCATATTCCAAGATTGGTCTGACGCTGGTAGTATACGAGGACGTGAATGACTCCTTACTGCCATTTCTAAAGACAGTACTTATGTTGGACCACCTTGCACACGCCACTGATGTTAACTTGTGAAGCGTATCACATGGGGGTTCTGGTAGACAGGTTCCTCCCCACTTCACTGACTTGGGCTGGACGGTAGAGCTCCGGTCTAGCTTCATGCAGGTCGATGTTCAATCCCCGACCGTCCACAAGCAATTTGGCACCATTCCTTCCAACCTCAAGGAGTTTCATCTCCAACTTGGTACCTTGTAGCTGGCCTCGGGTCCTTTCCCCTATATCTTTTGTGACGGTAATCTCTTTCTAGAGAGATTGAGCCTGCTCTTCCCTACCTCAAGTTACGTCCAGTTAACAAGTATAAGATGCTACATTCAAGATACGTCCACCGGTAGCACAAAACGTTTTGACCAGGAGGCAAAACGTACCCAAGATCCCCCCTACTCCACACACCCTCCACGCCGGCTTGTCGTCAAACCAGCCAACTACCCATACCAGCCTGCCTGCTCCTGATTGGTGACTCGCCGACCGCGCACCTGCACACTGCACCTCCGCGCCATCTACCTGAATCGACGTCGGAGCCCTGACCAGCTATCAACTTCAGAATATTCTTTGTGATCTTAGAGTTGACATCTCTCTGGCATACTAAGCTCACTGGCTTGTATACGAAGGGAGGTCTCAGCCATAGCCGATATTCTCAGCACCATTTTATCATTTCACCTTTATACTATTGTGTCTCAAATTGTCTTTGCATTTATCTTTGTTATTTAATTGTATTTTTTATTCCCCAAGATTTGTCCTTATTTTCATTTATGTTTAAAGTAAATATATTAAAGTTTCATTGTTCATACTTAGTGTTTTACGTGTTCCTTCCTCTCACTTACCACAGACAACAGGCAAGCAGTCTATCATTGTGTTTTGTGTGTGACCAGGCATTGACACCTGCCATTGGAGGACTGCCGAACATCAACTCCAACACTTTCCCGTCACACTTTCATTACTTTTATACATCAATTAAACTCGAGAGATGTTGGTGGGGTGAAACATGGAGTTTGACAGGGATTTATCACCCTAGTCACGCTTGACAGGAGACCAGGCAAGGCTCTCCTACACACGCTTGACAGGAGACCAGGCAAGGCTCTCCTACACACGCTTGACAGGAGACCAGGCAAGGCTCTCCTACACACGCTTGACAGGAGACCAGGCAAGGCTCTCCTACACACGCTTGACAGGAGACCAGGCAAGGCTCTCCTACACACGCTTGACAGGAGACCAGGCAAGGCTCTCCTACACACGCTTGACAGGAGACCAGGCAAGGCTCTCCTACACACGCTTGACAGGAGACCAGGCAAGGCTCTCCTACACACGCTTGACAGGAGACCAGGCAAGGCTCTCCTACACACGCTTGACAGGAGACCAGGCAAGGCTCTCCTACACACGCTTGACAGGAGACCAGGCAAGGCTCTCCTACACACGCTTGACAGGAGACCAGGCAAGGCTCTCCTACACACGCTTGACAGGAGACCAGGCAAGGCTCTCCTACACACGCTTGTCAGGAGACCAGGCAAGGCTCTCCTACACACGCTTGACAGGAGACCAGGCAAGGCTCTCCTACACACGCTTGACAGGAGACCAGGCAAGGCTCTCCTACACACGCTTGACAGGAGACCAGGCAAGGCTCTCCTACACACGCTTGACAGGAGACCAGGCAAGGCTCTCCTACACACGCTTGACAGGAGACCAGGCAAGGCTCTCCTACACAGGTTCGAAAGCTCGTCTCAAAGCTTCTGACACACACTAACCAGTGCCAACATTGCTCCATGCCGCCGCGAGCTGTGGCACTATTAAATACGCTTTTCTCTCGTACAGTTGGCGAACGGAGTTAGTTTTAATAAATAAAAATTTGTGAATGTTATTATGAAGGTGAGAGAGAGAGAGGAAATAGTATTTGGTTTATCATTATAAGTCACTGGATAATGGTGAGAACTTTTGGTGAGGGTGAGTGGCTGGACCGGCACTGTTAGGTGGCACTGTCGGGTGGCACTGTTACGTGGCACTGTGCACACTTATCAATCACAGGCGTCAGTGTGTGTGTTGACCAGCCCCAAGCCCGGTCTGTGGCCAGGCTCGACTTGTGATAACTTGGCCCAACAGTGCTAATGCTGTGGTGAACACACCTCTTGTGGCGGAGACCCTGTGGCTGGCACCTACCGTGCCTCAGGCTGCCCACAACACGTGGCACTCCTTGTGGCACCCTCACCCCACGCCATAATGGCACTCACACGCAGCAGCAGGGCCCAACAACTCCATCAGCTGTGTATACTTGAGGCAGGTTAGTATTAATGGTGGTATGGCCAGCACTGTTCCCATCTACACCGGTCATCTACGCATCTACACCGGCCATCTACGCCGGCCATCTACGCCATCTACACCGGCCATCTACGCCATCTACGACCGGCTTGGGGGAGCCGGTCGGCCGAGCGGACAGCACACTGGACTTGTGGTCCTGGGTTCGATCCGATCCTGTGGTCCTGGGTACGATCCAAGGCGCCGGCGAGAAACAATGGGCAGACTTTCTTTCACCCTATGCCCCTGTTACCTAGCAGTAATTAGGTACCTGGGTGTTAGTCAGCTGTCACGGGCTGCTTCCTGGGGGTGGAGGCCTGGTCGAGGACCGGGCCGCGGGGACACTAAAGCCCCGAAATCATCTCGAGGTAACCTCAAGATACACTCACTCCTGCGCCAAACATCACAAGCCACAGTGGGTTGTGAACATCTTCTGACCCCTCTCTGGGCACTGTGCCATAGTGTAAACACACGCAACATAGCACATGAGTACACCAGCATTGATTGACGCTTGATACCTTTCTCAGGTGTCAAAGCAGAGGTGCAACAGGTACTCTGGAGAGAGAACTATCAACATCAGAGGCCCGAGACTGTTCAACACGCTTCCACTACACATAAGGGACATAACTGGCCGACCCCTCACAGTGTTCAAGAGAGAACTATCAACATCAGAGGCCCGAGACTGTTCAACACGCTTCCACTACACATAAGGGACATAACTGGCCGACCCCTCACAGTGTTCAAGAGAGAACTATCAACATCAGAGGTCCGAGACTGTTCAACACGCTTCCACTACACATATGGGGCATAACTGGTCGACCCCTCACAGTGTTCAAGAGAGAACTATCAACATCAGAGGCCCGAGACTGTTCAACACGCTTCCACTACACATAAGGGACATAACTGGCCGACCCCCTCACAGTGTTCAAGAGAGAACTATCAACATCAGAGGCCCGAGACTGTTCAACACGCTTCCACTACACATAAGGGACATAACTGGCCGACCCCTCACAGTGTTCAAGAGAGAACTATCAACATCAGTGGCCCGAGACTGTTCAACACGCTTCCACTACACATAAGGGACATAACTGGCCGACCCCTCACAGTGTTCAAGAGAGAACTATCAACATCAGAGGCCCGAGACTGTTCAACACGCTTCCACTACACATAAGGGACATAACTGGCCGACCCCTCACAGTGTTCAAGAGAGAACTATCAACATCAGAGGCCCGAGACTGTTCAACACGCTTCCACTACACATAAGGGACATAACTGGCCGACCCCTCACAGTGTTCAAGAGAGAACTATCAACATCAGAGGCCCGAGACTGTTCAACACGCTTCCACTACACATAAGGGACATAACTGGCCGACCCCTCACAGTGTTCAAGAGAGAACTGGATAAACACCTCCAAAGGATACCTGATCAACCAGGCTGTGACTCATGCGGCAGGCTGCGAGCAGCCGCGTCCAACAGCCTGGTTGATCAGTCCAGCAACCAGGGGTGACCGGGTCGCAGGGACGTTGAGCCCCGAAATCAACGCCAACCACCAGGAAAGGTAAGCAACATGTCAAGGTTGCCTGGTGCACCAGGCAGCGCCCTCTTGACCAGCCAGGCTGTTGTTGCTGGCCCGGGGCACAGGCTGCGTGCCCAGCACCCCTTAGCCACCGGGCGTCCCCCCCCCTCCCCCAGTTGGGTTCCACTCCTACTCGGGGCCGCGTCAATTAAACTTTTTGTGGAGCGGATGGCGAGATATAAAGTTTATGATTTGGATGGGTTCGAGCACTCCCCCGGACACGGCAGGGACCTGTCCATCTTCATAACACAACCATTGGCTATCATCGTGAGGTGTAACACTGGCTATCGCTGACACGGGCGCCTCCCCCCCCCCCCACAACCCCCCACTACCCCATCTCCCCACTCCCCCCCACAACCCCTCCCTCACCCCCACAACCCCTCCCTCCCCCACAACCCCCCCCCCCCCCCCCCCTCGGGGTCACGACACCTGTGCTTCCTGGTAACCCACGTTTTTTTTTTTTTTTTTAGATATAGGTACTCGGAAACCACACGTTCCTAGTCTCTAAGGGCGGGGGCCTGACGGCTGAGTGGACAGCGGTCGGGATTCGTAGTCCTGAGGCTCCGGGTTTAATCTCCGGCGGAGGTGGAAATAAATTGGGCAGAGGTTCTTTTCATGCTGGTGTTTTATCTGTCTATGCGTGCCGTATATGTTCTCACCTAGCGGTCACTAGTATCTGTCCATTCTGGTCCATTCCCTGGACTGATTTCGCGAGCCACCGGGGGGAGGGGGGGGGAAAGGAATGGTGGCCAACCACTTGTGGACGTTGGGGATTGAACGCCGACCTGCATGACGCGACGCCGTCGCTCTAGCAGGGGGGGGGGAGAGTGTACCGTAGCAGCCCAAGTGGTAGGTGGTGGGTGTAGCAGGGGGGGGGGAGAGTGTAGGTGGTGGGTGTGAGGGGGGGGGGAGAGTGTACTCGTGTATAGAGGAGAGAATCCATCCACCAGCTGACAGTGTAGGGTAAGGTAAATGGTTGTAGGTACCTACTGTGTTGGCCAGAGTGTGTGGTGGGTAATGTGTATTGTGTAGTGGTGGGTGTAGCAGGGGGGGGGGAGAGTGTAGGTGGGGGTGTAGCAGGGGGGGGGGGTGTTGGTGGTGGGTGTAGCAGGGGGGGGGGAGAGTGTAGGTGGGGGTGTAGCAGGGAGGGGGTGTTGGTGGTGGGTGTAGCAGGGGGGGGGAGAGTGTAGGTGTGGGTGTAGCAGGGGGGGGAGAGTGTAGGTGGGGGTGTAGCAGGGAGGGGGTGTTGGTGGTGGGTGTAGCAGGGGGGGGGGAGAGTGTTGGTGGTGGGTGTAGCAGGGGGGGTGTAGCAGGGGGGGGGGAGAGTGTAGGTGTGGGTGTAGCAGGGGGGGAGAGTGTAGGTGGGGGTGTAGCAGGGGGGGGTGTAGCAGGGGGGGGGGGGTGTTGGTGGTGGGTGTAGCAGGGGGGGGGAGAGTGTAGGTGGGGGTGTAGCAGGGGGGGGAGAGTGTAGGTGGGGGTGTAGCAGGGGTGGGGGGGTGTAGCAGGGGGGGGGGGTGTGTAGCAGGGGGGGGGTGTAGCAGGGGGGGGGGTGTAGCAGGGGGGGGGGTGTTGATGGTGGGTGTAGCAGGGGGGGGGGGAGTGTGTACGTGTTACACCAACATGTGTCAAGTGTTGCCTGTGTGATAATGGAGGCGTCATTAGCCTGTGTGGTGGTGCAATATTGAAGTGTGTGTGACGTGTTGCATGCAGTGAGGGGGAGTGGTGGCTGTGGCTGGTGCATCATCAACCACCACTACCACCCCCCCCCCAGACACAACCATCGCAACTAACCTACTACAATTATAGAACAAAGTGCCAACACGGTACTTACCTAATTGTGCTTGTGGGGGTTGAGCTCTGGCTCTTTGGACCCGCTTCTTAACTATCAAGGGAGCTGGTCGGCCGAGCGGACAGCACGCTGGACTTGTGATCCTTTGGTCCCGGGTTCGATCCCGGGCGCCGGCGAGAAACAATGGGCAGAGTTTCTTTCACCCTATGCCCCTGTTACCTAGCAGTAGAATTGGTACCTGGGTGTTAGTCAGCTGTCACGGGCTGCTTCCTGGGGGTGGAGGCCTGGTCGAGGACCGGGCCGCGGGGACACTAAAGCCCGAAATCATCTCAAGATAACCAAGATAACGTCATCAAATGAGTCGTGTGTAAACCGTTTTTCATTCATAAACAGCTAAGGGGTTTGGCGGGTGGATGGAATCACTTTTGGATCTTTGTTTGGAGGACGGGCTGTGGAAAACAGTTTACACACGACTCACAACTGCTGGCGTTCGAACACTTCCGGAACAAGTGCTTCACTGACGACTGGTGTTCGAACCACAACGCTGTAAATGCTTCACCCACGTACTACAAATACAAATAATCGCCAACAGAACCTAAACACCTAACCCTAACCTATGCCTATATATGCACAATATGCTAATATATTATAATATTAATTTATATTTGAGAATATTCCTGTTTTGAATGAACAGCATGTATAGGTTTATGAATGCGTCTGTGGGGTCGACCGCTGGATGGAATGGACTTGAGTCGTGGACGGGTTGAACGAGCATGGCCTGAGGGACCGGTTGCTTAAAGACCAATTTAGAAACTTGAGGAAAATATGGGAGTAAGAATGAGAGTACCCATCAGTCGGGAAGCAGAGAGCCATAGTGAGGGGAGGGAGGGATTACCGCACAGTAATCCTCGTGTCAACTACCTGGCAATGAGGATAAAGTCCTTGTGTGCTTGTCACTGTTTGAGGACATTAATGAACAGCCAGAACCAACGATGACTTGAGTTCTCAAAGGAGACAAACGGCCTGCAGGATGGTCTATTAGAATTCAATTCCAGCAAGTGCAAGGCTTACGGGTTATTCATGCCCGTGCCACCTCTTGGGTGACTTAGTCTTGAAAGTGTAAGGCTCTGATGTATAAACATCAGAGGTCCGCGGTTGTTCAACCTCCTCCCAGCGAGCATAAGAAATATTGCCGGAACAACCGTGGACATCTTCAAGAGGAAACTAGATAGTTTTCTTCAAGGAGTGCCGGACCAAGCGGGCTGTGGTGGGTACGTGGGCCTGCGGGCCGCTCCAAGCAACAGCCTGGTGGACCAAACTCTCACAAGTCAAGCCTGGCCTCGGGCCGGGCTGTGGTGGGTATGTGGGCCTGCGGGCCGCTCCAAGCAACAGCCTGGTGGACCAAACTCTCACAAGTCAAGCCTGGCCTCGGGCCGGGCTGTGGTGGGTATGTGGGCCTGCGGGCCGCTCCAAGCAACAGCCTGGTGGACCAAACTCTCAAAAGTCAAGCCTGGCCTCGGGTCGGGCTGTGGTGGGTATGTGGGCCTGCGGGCCGCTCCAAGCAACAGCCTGGTGGACCAAACTCTCACAAGTCAAGCCTGGCCTCGGGCCGGGCTGTGGTGGGTATGTGGGCCTGCGGGCCGCTCCAAGCAACAGCCTGGTGGACCAAACTCTCACAAGTCAGCCTGGCCTCGGGCCGGGCTGTGGTGGGTATGTGGGCCTGCGGGCCGCTCCAAGCAACAGCCTGGTGGACCAAACTCTCACAAGTCAAGCCTGGCCTCGGGCCGGGCTGTGGTGGGTATGTGGGCCTGCGGGCCGCTCCAAGCAACAGCCTGGTGGACCAAACTCTCACAAGTCAAGCCTGGCCTCGGACCGGGCTGTGGTGGGTATGTGGGCCTGCGGGCCGCTCCAAGCAACAGCCTGGAGGACCAAACTCTCACAAGTCAAGCCTGGCCTCGGGCCGGGCTGTGGTGGGTATGTGGGCCTGCGGGCCGCTCCAAGCAACAGCCTGGAGGACCAAACTCACACAAGTCAAGCCTGGCCTCGGGCCGGGCTGTGGTGGGTATGTGGGCCTGCGGGCCGCTCCAAGCAACAGCCTGGTGGACCAAACTCTCACAAGTCAAGCCTGGCCTCGGGCCGGGCTGTGGTGGGTATGTGGGCCTGCGGGTCGCTCCAAGCAACAGCCTGGTGGACCAAACTCTCACAAGTCAAGCCTGGCCTCGGGCCGGGCTGTGGTGGGTATGTGGGCCTGCGGGCCGCTCCAAGCAACAGCCTGGTGGACCAAACTCTCACAAGTCAAGCCTGGCCTCGGGTCGGGCTGTGGTGGGTATGTGGGCCTGCGGGCCGCTCCAAGCAACAGCCTGGTGGACCAAACTCTCACAAGTCAAGCCTGGCCTCGGGCCGGGCTGTGGTGGGTATGTGGGCCTGCGGGCCGCTCCAAGCAACAGCCTGGTGGACCAAACTCTCACAAGTCAAGCCTGGCCTCGGGCCGGGCTGTGGTGGGTATGTGGGCCTGCGGGCCGCTCCAAGCAACAGCCTGGTGGACCAAACTCTCACAAGTCAAGCCTGGCCTCGGGTCGGGCTGTGGTGGGTATGTGGGCCTGCGGGCCGCTCCAAGCAACAGCCTGGTGGACCAAACTCTCACAAGTCAAGCCTGGCCTCGGGTCGGTCTCGGGGAGTAGAACAACTCCCAGAACCCCATCAACCAGGTATACTCCAGGCCGATCCGGTCATGAACTTATACTAGACAATCCTCTCAGCAGATCATAACTTTAGATAAGAAAAAATACTAATCTTGAAGTTGCAGATAATGTTGCTAAGATTGCAGGTGACATCTTGACACTCTCACAAGACTTTGGTTTAATGAAGTGATTGTTCCCAAAATATCAACACCTGCAAGAGCAAAACATAAAAAAAAAACACCACTGAACATCAATTAAGGTAATGATGATGGAGCCTATTCCCTGAACACATCGCTCAGTTCCGCCTTGACTATCGCTCAACCTACACCCTGTATCTCAGACATGAACCGCACCCGCGTTAAGCAGGTGTTGAGTGTCACACACACACGATAACACGGCCAAATACCGCCCTTACAGACCCGACCCTTCACACCGACCTGTTCTGTCTCCTAAGACGTCGCATTCCTTAAGGAATCGACCAGTCCGTTGAAGATGGTGATGTGTATTGTGAGTACACAGCCAGGAACTGTTGAAGATGGTGATGTGTATTGTGAGTACACAGCCAGGAACTGTTGAGATGGTGAGTCACAATGAAGTTGATGGTAATTAACTGTTATCTAATTATTGACTGAAGTTCAGTCGACTTCGGCGACTTGACGACTTCGGCGACTTGACGACTTCGGCTCTTGACGACTTCGGCTCTGGACGACTTCGGCTCTTGGCGACTTCGGCTCTGGACGACTTCGGCGTCTTGACGACTTCGGCTCTGGACGACTTCGGCGACTTCACGACTTCGGCTCTGGACGACTTCGGCTCTGGACGACTTCGGCTCTTGGCGACTTCGGCTCTGGACGACTTCGGCTCTGGACGACTTCGGCTCTGGACGACTTCGGCTCTCGGCGACTTCGGCTCTCGGCGACTTCGGCTCTCGGCGACTTCGACTCTCGGCGACTTCGACTCTCGGCGACTTCGACTTATCCAGTCGACTTCGTGTGACTTGATGATGTCTTAGTTATTACTCGTCTTGATAACTAAGACAAACCGAAAAGTCGTTAATTCCTTTTAATTTCAGATTTGTGGGAGTGTGTCCAGGCAATACTCACGTTTTCTTTGTATCGGCCTTGATGGGTTGGGTGGGTTGCTTGGGTTTGGATGTTTCTAGTTATGGGGAAAATATTAGTTGCATTTGTTAAGGAGTGACAGATGGAGAGCGAGCAGCTGTCTCAATCATATTAAAATTGTTTTTGAAGTGTCCTTGGAGGACTGCGTAGATTTGGAGGCAACAGACTTAGCTACCTACCTATCTACCCACGTGACTACCTACCTATCTACCCACGTGGCTACCTACCTATCTACCCACGTGGCTACCTACCTATCTACCTAGGTAGGGAGATTTCGACATGTAACCAAGGTGTTATTGCACACACAATGCGTGCAAAAGGAATTACTGGTACAGTAGGGAGATGGGTCTTCAACTTCCTAACGAACAGAATGCAGAGTGTAATAGTCAACACAGTCATATCCGGATCATCTACTGTGAAGAGCTTAGTCCCTCAAGGTACTGTGCTGGCTCCGGTACTTTGTCTCATCCTAATATCAGACAAAGATACAAACTACAGCACTGTATCATCATCCGCAGATGACACTTGGATCTTAATGGGCCACAGATATGACGTTATCTTCTTGAGGTTATCGTGAGATGATTTCGGGGCTTAGCATCCCCGCGGCCCGGTCCTCGACTAGGCCTCCTTTTTGTTACACACCCCCAGGAAGCAGCCCGTAGCAGCTGTCTAACTCCCAGGTACCTATTTACTGCTAGGTGAACAGGGGCATCAGGGTGAAAGAAACATTTTGCCTATTTGTCTCCGCCTCCACTGGGGATCGAACCCGGAACCTCAGGACTACGAATCCGAAGCGTTGTCCACCCAGCTGTCAGGCACCCTAGGCTGTCTAATGAAAATAAGTTCCAGCTCCTGCGCTATGGGAAAAATGAAAATTTAAAGACTGAAACCATATATATATATATATATATATATATATATATATATATATATATTATATATATATATATATAAAACGGAATCAAATCACACAATAGAACTAAAAGGCGGATGTAGGAGTAATCGTGTGGGAAGATCTTACCTTTATAGAACACCATAAAGTAGCCGTCACGACTGTAAGACAAATGACAGGTTGGATAACAAGGACCTTCCAAACAAGGGATGCCATACCAGTGATGACCTTACAAGACGCTAGTGCTCTCTAGGGTGGAATATTGTTGCACACTAACAGCCCCATTCAGAGCCGCAGAAATTGCTGACCTGGAGAGCGTGCAAAGATCCTTTACTGCTAGAATCCACTCAATAATCATCTTGATTATTGGGACCGATTAAAAGTTCTAAATCTGTATTCTCTTGAGCGCAGGCGGGAGAGATACATAATAATTTACACGTGGAAGATATTAGAGGGGCTGGTCCCAAACCTGCACACAGAAATAACACCACATAAGACCAGGAGGCATGGCAGGATGTGCAGAATACCCCCGTTGAAGAGCAGAGGTGCAACAGGTACTCTGAGAGAGAACTCTATCAACATCAGAGGCCCGAGACTGTTCAACACGCTTCCACTACACATAAGGGACATAACTGGCCGACCCCTCACAGTGTTCAAGAGAGAACTATCAACATCAGAGGCAAGAGACTGTTCAACACGCTTCCACTACACATAAGGGACATAACTGGCCGACCCCTCACAGTGTTCAAGAGAGAACTATCAACATCAGAGGCCCGAGACTGTTCAACACGCTTCCACTACACATAAGGGACATAACTGGCCGACCCCTCACAGTGTTCAAGAGAGAACTATCAACATCAGAGGCCCGAGACTGTTCAACACGCTTCCACTACACATAAGGGACATAACTGGCCGACCCCTCACAGTGTTCAAGAGAGAACTTGATAAACATCTCCAAAGGATACCTGATCAACCAGGCTGTGACTCATACGTCAGACTGCGAGCAGCCGCGTCCAACAGCCTGGTTGACCAGACGACCAACCGGGAGGCCTGTTCGGAGACCGAGCCGTGGGGCTGTTGATCCCCGGAAGCTACACAGGGTAGGTAGGCATCTTGTGGATATGCTTTTCAAAATCATTTCACTAATTGTATTTGACCCATTAGCACCAAAATCATGATTTGATATATCCAGTTGTATCTGACCCATTAGCCCGCATTAGCATAAGATATCTTGGCCTTGACAGCCACTGTGTCAAGCCTCGCGTGTGCCGAGATAACCTCATAATATATGGGAAATTGTGGGGTGTTGACCGCGCACTTGACTAGGCAACGGAGGCTGTCAAGACCTTCCAGCAAGACTGGGGTTGTGACCCCCTGGTTGTGAACCCCCCTTTTACCAAGTCAGGACACCCCCACAACCCCAGGCTACTTCACAACACCATATGTGTGGGGGTCAGTAATGCTGGAATCTCAGGATAATATACCCAGACCCTTCTATATGGACAATACTTTGCCTGACACTCCACTCTGATCACCCTAGAGAGAGTGATCACAATTAATATATATATATATATATATATATATATATATATATATATATATATATATATATATATATATATATATATATATATATATATATATATATATGTATGTATATATATGTATATATATATATATTATATATATATATATATAATATATATATATATATATATATATATATATATATATATATATATATATATATATATATATATATATATGTCGTACCTAGTAGCCAGAACGCACTTTTCGGCCTACTATGCAAGGCCCGATTTGCCTAATAGGCCAAGTTTTCCTGAATTAATATATTATCTCTAATTTTTTTCTTATGAAATGATAAATTAACCCATTTCATTATGTATGAGGTCAATTTTTTTTTATTGGAGTTAAAATTAACGTAGATATATGACCGAACCTAACCAACCCTACCTAACCTAACCTAACCTATCTTTACAGGTTAGGTTAGGTTAGGTAGCCGAAAAGCTAGGTTAGGTTAGGTAGGTTAGGTATTCGAAAAACAATTAATTCATGAAACTTGGCTTATTAGGCAAATCGGACCTTGCTTAGTAGGTTGAGAAGTGCGTTCTGGCTACTAGGTACGACATATATATATATATATATATATATATATATATATATATATATATATATATATATATATATATATATATATATATTTATATATTATATATATATATCTATATATATATATATATATATATATATATATATATATATATATATCTATATATAATATTCGTTGTTCTTTTATACATGATAAGTAAATTGCTGAAAATTACGAAGAGAAACTATTTTTCCATTCGTGTGACACAGGTGTTCAGGTAACGAGAACAGGTGTGCTGTTGGTGGAGGCTGGTTGATACCTGCTTGGTGGGGTTCTGGGAGTTGTTCTACTCCCCAAGCTGTTGGTCCACCAGGCTGTTGCTTGGAGCGGCCCGCAGGCCCACATACCCACCACAGCCCGGTTAGTCCGACACTCCTTGAAGAAAACTATCTAGTTTTCTCTTGAAGATGTCCACGGTTGTTCCGGCAATATTTCTTATGCTCGCTGGGAGGACGTTGAACAACCGCGGACCTCTGATGTTTATACAGTGTTCTCTGATTGTGCCTATGGCACCTCTGCTCTTCACTGGACCTCTGATGTTTATACAGTGTTCTCTGATTGTGCCTATGGCACCTCTGCTCTTCACTGGTTCTATTCTGCATTTTCTTCCATATCGTTCACTCCAGTATGTTGTTATTTTACTGTGTAGATTTGGGACCTGGCCCTCCAGTATTTTCCACGTGTATATTATTTGGTATCTCTCTCGTCTCCTTTCTAGTGAGTACATTTGGAGAGCTTTGAGACGATCCCAATAATTTAGGTGTTTTATCTCGTCTATGCGTGCCGTATATGTTCTCTGTATTCCCTCTATTTCAGCAATCTCTCCTGCTGTGAAGGGGGAAGTGAGTACTGAGCAGTACTCAAGACGGGACAACACAAGTGACTTGAAGAGTACAACCATTGTGATGGGATCCCTGGATTTGAAAGTTCTCGTAATCCATCCTATCATTTTTCTGGCTGACGCAATATTTGCTTGGTTATGCTCCCTAAACGTTAGGTCGTCAGACATCATTATTCCCAAATCCTTGACATGCTGCTTTCCTACTATGGGCAGATTTGATGGTGTTTTGTACCCTGTATTATGTTTAAGGTCCTCATTTGTACCGTACCTGAGTACCTGGAATTTATCACTGTTAAACATCATGATATTTTCTGCTGCCCAGTCGAAAACCTTTTCCGACAAATAGCTTAATTTTTTGTTTTGTGTTTTTCAGGTGTGTGTGCAGTGTTGTGGGCGTGTTAGGGGGCGGTGAGTACAGGTGTGTGACTACAGGTGTGTGGAATACAAATAAAGAGATTTCTCATGCTAGCAGTCATCAGAAGAACTTCCAGAACCCCATCAACTAGGGCCAGATTCACGAAGCAGTTACGCAAGCACTTACGAACCTGGGAGCCAGATTCACGAAGCAGTTACGCAAGCACTTACGAACCTGTCCATCTTTTCTCAATCTTTGGCGGCTTTGTTTACAATTATTAAACAGTTAATGAGCTCCGAAGCACCAGGAGGCTGTTTATAACAATAACAACAGTTGATTGGCAAGTTTTCATGCTTGTAAACTGTTTAATAAATGTAACCAAAGCCGTCAAAGATTGAGGAAAGATGTACACGTTCGTAAGTGCTTGCGTAACTGCTTCGTGAATCTGGCCCCCAGGTTCGTAAGTGCTTGTGTAACTGCTTCGTGAATCTGGCCCCATATCAACTTGCTCACCATTCACAGATAGACTACTCAACCCGTCCTCATTATAGAGCGTCGCATATGAACGTATAATCTTAAGGCCATATACTCTTAATGCCGTACTAGAAAATGGAAGCGGCTCGCGAAATTGACACACACTAGCCCGTTTTCTGTTTTGGGTTCTCTGGTAAATTAGGATAAAGGGGCACTTTACCAAACGGAAATTACACGTAGTGAAACAGGCCCAGATGCCTCACCTTACCGCTGGACATCTGACTTCCATGAGTATCTTGTATATCGTGTTCATATCCACTATTCCTTCCCCTAAGGTAGAGTTAGTGCCATTAACTTGTACTTGGAGCTTAGAACTCTCAGTTCTGGTAATATTATTGTAGTATACTTAAGTATTTTCTTGGTCAGCTAAGAGGGGTTCAGGACGAGATAGGCGTGAGGGGAGGAGTGAGGGAAGGCGTGAGGGAAGGCGTGAGGGGAGGAGTGAGGGGAGGAGTGAGGGGAGGAGTGAGGGGAGGAGTGAGGGGAGGCGTGAGGGGAGGAGTGAGGGGAGGCGTGAGGGGAGGCGTGAGGGGAGGCGTGAGGGGAGGAGTGAGGGGAGGAGTGAGGGAAGGAGGGAGAGAAGCTTTCTAGGGAGGCAAAAGTATGTAGGAAAAACATTTGCTCCATATTCATTAGAGTAGGGGAGGCAAGGGGTCGTGTTGGGGGTGGGGGGGGAGGAGGTTGGTGGAGGGGGTCTTGGGGCGGGGGAGGTGTACCACGGGTGTATATGTGCCATTGTAACCCGCGTTTTTACCATTGTAATCTACATTCTACCTTCACCCGGTTCTTAACCTTTATTCACTTCTCAATACCAAGGGACCCCCAGACTTTTACTTGAGCCGACCCCACGCCACGTGGTCTTAAGACGATTGACCGACTTAAGATTCTACAACCCGTATGACGTGGAAACAGACTTCTAGCAAAACTCTAGAATCCGCCTTGCGCTGCCAAGGCGGACCAGTACCAGTAGCCACCACCGGACCAGTAACACTGAGCAATGATCGGGGTCTGGATCGATCATGCTAATCAATAAACCCTGGGGCTTGATCCCCACTAGTAATATATATATATATATAATTGGATTTACGTTAAGTGTGGAATTAATTAACAATCAAAGGGATAATGAATTCTGATTCGGTGTTAGAATCGGCCTAACTCAACTAGGCCTCTCTGGCTACCCACGTGGGTCCCGGACAATGTAAGTGAGTTACACAAAATGGAACTTAAGTGAGTTACACAAAATGGAACTTAAGTGAGTTACACAAAATGGAACTTAATACAAAAGACAAATTTCTAACTAAATGGTTTAATCAAAAGTAAACAAAATGTAAAAATCAAAGCACTCCCTAAACTTATCACGCTCCCTAAACTTATCACGCTCCCTAAACTTATCACGCTCCCTAAACTTATCACGCTCCCTAAACTTATCACGCTCCCTAAACTTATCACGCTCCCTAAACTTATCACGCTCCCTAAACTTATCACGCTCCCTAAACTTATCACGCTCCCTAAACTTATCACGCTCCCTAAACTTATCACGCTCCCTAAACTTATCACGCTCCCTAAACTTATCACGCTCCCTAAACTTATCACGCTCCCTAAACTTATCACGCTCCCTAAACTTATCACGCTCCCTAAACTTATCACGTTCCCTAAACTTATCACGTTCCCTAAACTTATCACGTTCCCTAAACTTATCACGCTCCCTAAACTTATCAAGTTAAACAACTCATCTCTGTTGCACTGACTGACCCAGATTAGTTGAATTATTTTAACTGAAGTTAGTTACACCAGCATCTTAGGGAAGGGCTATTCCCGATTACAAAATGGCTATTTGACCTTTGAGAAATAGTGGACGTGGAAACTCTGATGACCTGTGACCTCAGGTCACACTCTCAGGTCATCACAGGAGGGAGCCGGTCGGCCGAGCGGACAGCACGCGGGACTTGTGATCTTGTGGTCCTGGGTTCGATCCCAGGCGCCGGCGAGAAACAATGGGCAAAGTTTCTTTGACCCTATGCCCCTGTTACCTAGCAGTAAAATAGGTACCTGGGTGTTAGTCAGCTGTCACGGGCTGCTTCCTGGGGGTGGAGGCCTGGTCGAGGACCGGGCCGCGGGGACACTAAAGCCCCGAAATCATCTCAAGATAACCTCAAGATAACCGCTAATCCCCAGGGGGTGCTCCCGAGTCACTACACGTGGGTCCAGCTTCACATTTTCCCATGTGTAGATAAAAACATTCTGGATCATTCCTACAACAGCTAGGCTGGTGTGGGGGGGGGGGGGGGAGGTGGTAGGAGGGAATCATCTTGGAATTATCTTCTGTGGCACGTGACTTCCTTAGAACAGACGCTAGCTCCTGGGCCACCATCTTCTTAGAGTAAATTTCATAGCGTCGTAATCCACGCTGACGGCTTGCTGTTCTAGTGTGATGTTCAGGGCTTGTATTTTGAGCTTTGTGGAGGTGGGGGGAGGGGGGCGTGAGGGGTGGTGGAGGAGAGGGGAGGCGGTGGAGCGTGATGGAGGGGGGGGGAGAATGGAAGTGAGAAATGAGAAGCGAGGGAGAGAGGGAGAGAGGCAGTTAGACAAGACTGGCTGCTACTGGGCTTAGCCAGTGTAAATGGTTGTGGGGGGGGTGTCCTGGGGCTGTAGTGGGGTGTAGGCGTGGAGGACACGCTAGAGTGTGTGGTGGGTGTGTCCTGGGGCTGTAGTGGGGGTGTAGGCGTGGAGGACACGCTAGTGTGTGTGGTGGGTGTGTCCTGGGGGTGTAGGCGTGGAGGACACGCTAGAGTGTGTGGTGGGTGTGTCCTGGGGCTGTAGTGGGGGTGTAGGCGTGGAGGACACGCTAGAGTGTGTGGTGGGTGTGTCCTGGGGCTGTAGGGGGGTGTAGGCGTGGCAGCGTGAGTGCCGGCCGTGGGACTGGCACCGGGCCTATGGCACCAGTGCCGCGCTGATCCGCTCAGGGACAAAGGAAATGTTACGGCACCAGCCCCCCCGCCCCCCCCCCTCTTCCCCTCTCGTGGCTGGTGCGGAGAGTGACTCTCATGGAGATGGGCGCTCTTTTGTTTTTTAGTCCTCTTCCTCCCCTCCTCCTCCTCCTCCTGTGGAATACTTGCAGGTGTCTGAGACGGTCCTTAAGGTGTCCCCTGGCGTAACTTGGGCGCCATGCTCCCACACACACAGTTTAAAGATGTTCTGTAATGCATGCTGACTGTTCCTGCACGGGTCGGTGCTGGCGGAGGCTCTCCTGCTCCCTTGCTTCCCCTTACCCTTCACTACCTTCCTGCCTCCCTTTCCTTCCTGTCGCCTCCCTCCCTTCCCCCCCCCCCCTCCTACTCGATCTGCCCCTTTCTCTAATATTTATCTGTAAATTAAATACTGTATATCCCGTCCTAATTGTCCTGGTGATCTGTTGGTCAGGTCACACGCTACACCTGCCAGGTGTGTGTGTGTGTGTGTGTGTGTGTGTGTGTGTGTGTGTGTTTACTAGTTGTGTTTTTGCGGGGGTTGAGCTTTGCTCTTTCGGCCCGCCTCTCAACTGTCAATCAACTGTTTACTAACTAACTACTAACTACTTTTTTTTTTTTCCCCCACACCACACACACACACACACCCCAGGAAGCAGCCCGTGACAGCTGACTAACTCCCAGGTACCTATTTACTGCTAGGTAACAGGGGCACTTAGGGTGAAAGAAACTTTGCCCATTTGTTTCTGCCTCGTGTGTGTGTGTGTGTGTGTGTGTGTGTGTGTGTGTGTGTGTGTGTGTGTGTGTGTGTGTGTGTGTGTGTGTGTGTGTGTGTGTGTAATTACCTAAGTGTAGTTACAGGATGAGAGCTACGCTCGTGTGTCCCGTCTTCCCAGCACTCTTTGTCATATAACGCTTTGAAACTACTGACGGTCTTGGCCTCCACCACCTTCTCACCTAACTTGTTCCAACCGTCTACCACTCTATTTGCGAAAGTGAATTTTCTTATATTTCTTCGGCATCTGTCTTTAGCTAGTTTAAATCTATGACTTCTTGTTCTTAAAGTTCCAGGTCTCAGGAAATCTTCCCTATCGATTTTATCAATTCCTGTTACTATTTTGTATGTAGTGATCATATCACCTCTTTTTCTTCTGTCTTCCAGCGTGTGTGTGTGTGTGTGTGTGTGTGTGTGTGTGTGTGTGTGTGTGTGTGTGTGTGTGTGTGTGTGTGTGTGTGTGTGTGTGTGTGTGGGGTGTGTGTGTGTGTGTGTGTGTGTGTGTGTGTGTGTGTGTGTGTGTGTGTGTGTGTGTGGGGTGTGTGTGTGTGTGTGTGTGTACTCACCTAATTGTGCTTGCGGGGGTTGAGCTCTGGCTCTTTGGTCCCGCCTCAAACCGTCAGTCAACTGGCATGTGTGTGTGTGTGTGTGTGTGTGTGTGTGTGTGTGTGTACACCTCTCCAGTGGCTCCATTATGGCTTCAGTCAGTTCTTTTATGTTGACATAGATGCTAAAAGCCTCTGATATCCATGTTGAACTTAGTAGTGTAAAGTTAATATACCTCATTTGTCCGTCTAATGAGGCATTTGACAGGGTAATCAAGCTCTCAAGGAATCACCTTCTGTGGTTGAGTGTTCAATAAACCCTTGAACTATATGTTTAACACATCTCTAACCCTGTCCATGGAGGACAGAAGAAAATGTATATATATGCTGGTTAGCATTGTAAATGTCTGGCCACGTCTGTGGTAGAAAATAATAAAAAAAACTCTTTAATAGGCATTTTGTTTTTCTTGCTTCTATTTTAAGTTGCTTTTTGTCATTGTTTGTAACCGGGCTTGTGGAGTGCCGGTCCTCGACCAGGCCTCCACTCCCAGGAAGCAGCTCGTGACAGCTGACTAACACCCAGGTACCTATTTTACTGCTAGGTAACAGGGGCATAGGGTGAAAGCAACTCTGCCCATTGTTTCTCGCCGGCGTCCGGGATCGAACCCAGGATCACAAGTCCAGTGTGCTGTCCGCTTGCCCGACCGGCTCCTATAGTAGTAACGTTAGTAACAAGACACCTGGGGCCAGATTCACGAAGCAGTTACGCAAGCACTTACAAACCTGGGGCCAGATTCACGAAGCAGTTACGCAAGCACTTACAAACCTGGGGCCAGATTCACGAAGCAGTTACGCAAGCACTTACAAACCTGGGGCCAGATTCACGAAGCAGTTACGCAAGCACTTACAAACCTGGGCCAGATTCACGAAGCAGTTACGCAAGCACTTACAAACCTGGGGCCAGATTCACGAAGCAGTTACGCAAGCACTTACGAACCTGGGGCCAGATTCACGAAGCAGTTACGCAAGCACTTACAAACCTGGAGCCAGATTCACGAAGCAGTTACGCAAGCACTTACGAACGTGTACATCTTTCCTCAATCTTTGACGGCTTTGGTTACATTTATTAAACAGTTTACAAGCATGAAAACTTGCCAATCAACTGTTGTTATTGTTATAAACAGCCTCCTGGTGCTTCGGAGCTCATTAACTGTTTAATAATTGTAAACAAAGCCGCCAAAGATTGAGAAAACATGGACAGGGTCGTAAGTGCTTTCGTGAATCTGGCCCCAGGTGTAGTTCTTCAGCTATATCTTGCTCTGGTTAGGCCCCATTTAGATTATGCAGTTCAGTTTTGGTCGCCGTATTGTAGAATGGATATAAACTCACTGGAACGTGTCCAGCTTAGGATGACAGAGTTAATCCCACAAATTAGAAGCCTGTCATATGAAAAAAGATTGACAAAGCTTAAATTACCTTCTCTAGAAAGGTGAAGAATTAGGGGTGACATGTTCAAGTGGATGGACATAACAAAAGGGATATTAATAGGATATTAAAAGTATCAACACAAGACAGAACACGAAACAATATGCATAAATTAGATAAGTATAAATTTAGGAAAGACCTGGGTAAATACTGGTTCAGTAACAGGGTTGTCGATTTGTGGAACCAATTACCGCGTAACATAATAGAAGTAGGATCCCTTGATTGTTTCAAGCGTAGGTTAGACAAATGAATGAGACCGAGTGGATATAAATAGGAGCTGTCTCGTACGGGCCAATAGGCCTTCTGCAGTTACCGTCATTCTTATGATGTTCTGATACTTGATGCCTCTTGCTTGACTTCCCCCCCCCCTCCTTTCCCCCCATTTCCCCCCCTTCCCATGTTACACATGCGGTCTGTGGCCGGATACTGTCTGGTATTTACCACACTAACGTCCAAACCGACATGTTGATATCTGTGTGACATTTGGTGTGTGTGTGTGTGTGTACTGACCCATTAGTGCCTGCAGGATCGAACTGTAGCTCTTGGGACCCCAGTATTCTCGCCAGTGGCTGTGTAATGCACTGACTCCTGACCGCTCTCCCTATCATACCTGCTTTTAAAGTTATGAATGGAGACTCATTTTGTCGCTCACCATGTTGGCTCTGGTGCCGTTGACGGTGCCCAGGGTGATAGACAGGAGTATTTAGACGGGTGATAGACAGTGTTGCATAACCTGGTGAGGCTAGTCTGTCTGTCTACCACCTCGACAATTATGAGTGCGCTTAATGCTTTAGTTACCTTGCGCCGGGTCGCGTTTTTCTTCTCCGCCGCCGATTGAAAGTTGGGGCAACTTAGGTGGTATTGGGGGGGAGGAATGTGTGGCGCTGTACCACCTGCTGCTGTAGCTGTTGTACCACCTGCTGCTGTACCTCCTGCTGCTATACCTCCTGCTGCTGTACCATGCCCTGTTGCACATGCCGCTGCGCGCGCTGTTGCACATTCCGCTTCTATGTGGCCAGGTGTACGTGCGTAATGTGTACCTTAAGGAGCCTCGACCCCTTGTTCCTTAAGTAGCCTGGACCCCATATTCCTCAAGGCTGTCTCCGTCTACATCGTTTTCTCGGATTCTCGGAGCGGCAAACCTCTTAGGCTTATTAGGGCCCCGGTACCAACACCAGGTGGTTCACGAGAATACCTCCCACAACAGACGACTTGCTCCCAGGTACCTATTTACCGGAATGTGATTAGGGGCGTGGTAATGAGGAAACGTGGCAATGAGGTGTCTGGTCAACCCGTCCTCACACTAGGCTGGTTAAAGCAGCGGTCCGGCCTCCCCAGACGACCCGTTCTCACACTAGGCTGGTTAATGCCAGAGAGGATGTGGGCCATTGTGGACCCCTGTGGGGCCATTGTGGACCCCTGTGGGGCCATTGTGGACCCCTGTGGGGCCATTGTGGACCCCTGTGGGGCCATTGTGGACCCCTGTGGGGCCATTGTGGACCCCTGTGGGGCCATTGTGGACCCCTGTGGGGCCATTGTGGACCCCTGTGGGGCCATTGTGGACCCCTGTGGGGCCATTGTGGACCCCTGTGGGGCCATTGTGGACCCCTGTGGGGCCATTGTGGACCCCTGTGGGGCCATTGTGGACCCCTGTGGACCACAAGCAACCTATTTAAGCCCATGCTTACAAAACGTTAAAATTCCGGTGTTTTCATTTGTACAACTACGTCACATTTTGAATGTATTGGTAAATTCCGTTGACAAATGCGAACAGATTAAACATATAACAGTGTTTTTGGGGCGGGATGGCTTTGGTGAATGTGTAGGTGAGTGAGTGCGTGCGCCCCGGATTGCGTGCGCTCCAGAGTGCGTGCACGTTTCTGAGCACGCACATGTTTTTGAAAGAGCACGTTCCCGAGGACACACGCAAGTGCACTTGAGTGCGCGCGTGTACGCCTCATTACATGCCACCAGTGTTCCAGGGCGCGTGCGTGCGTGCGTGCTTGCGTGTGACGTACAAGGGCGTGAATGTGCCCGCACCCCGCGCAAGGTCTCCCATTACGCCTCAATCATCTATTTTGGCGCCGCGAGTAAAAACATCGCCCTCAATTTACGAGAGAATCCCCAGCGATTATATTGGGCTCCTGTGAGCATTATTGTAATATATGCTGTTCTGGTCTTTGATCTTGAAATGTGGTAAGGTTTTGTGTTCTGGCTGGGGGGGGGGTGTTATGTAGCTGTACTCACCTAGTTGTGCTTGAGGGGGTTGAGCTCTGGCTCTTTGGTCCCGACTCTCAACTGTCAGTCAACTGGTGTACAGGTTCCTGAGCCTACTGGGCTCTATCATATCTACATTATGTGTGTGTGTGTGTGTGTGTGTGTGTGTGTGTGTGTGTGTGTGTGTGTGTACTCACCTAGTTGTACTCACCTAGTTGTACTCACCTAGTTGTGCTTGCGGGGGTTGAGCTCTGGCTCTTTGGTCCCGCCTCTCAACCGTCAATCAACAGGTGTACAGATTCATGAGCCTATCGGGCTCTGTCATATCTACACTTGAAACGGTGTATGGAGTCAGCCTCCACCACATCACTGCCTAATGCATTCCATTTGTCAACCACTCTGACACTAAAAAAGTTCTTTCTAATATCTCTGTGGCTCATTTGGGCACTCAGTTTCCACCTGTGTCCCCTTGTGCGTGTTCCCCTTGTGTTAAATAGACTGTCTTTATCTACCCTATCAATTCCCTTCAGAATCTTGAATGTGGTGATCATGTCCCCGTGTGTGTGTGTGTGTGTGTGTGTGTGTGTGTGTGTGTACTCACCTAATTGTGCTTGCGGGGGTTGAGCTTTGGCTCTTTGGTCCCGCCTCTCAACTGTCAATCAACTGGTGTACAGGTGTGTGTGTGTGTGTGTGTGTGTGTGTGTGTGTTTAGCTACTTGTGCCTGCTAGTTCGGGCATTAGCTCTTGGACCCCGGCTTCCCCATCTGTGGGTTGTGTATAGCGATGACTCTTGATCTATTAACCAGTTATATCTATTTTTAAAATTATGGATAGATTTGACCTCCAAAGCCTGGTCCTTTGGGTTATTCCATTTAACTACAATTACGCTAAAAGAAAAAGTGAAAAACTACAACATGGCGATATGTTGGATGTATGTGGGCCTCCACATACATCCCACATATGTACCCACCACAGCCCGATCTCTTAGCGTGACAGTAGTGGCGACATGGTATAAATGGTGGGTCTCCCTCTCTCTCCCCTCCCCTCTCTCTCTCTCTCCCCCCTCCCTCTCTCTCTCTCCCCCCCTCCCTCTCTCTCTCTCTCCTCCCCCCCTCCCTCTCTCTCCCCCCTCCTCTCTCTCTCCCCCTCTCCTCTCTCTCTCTCCCCCCCTCCCTCTCTCTCTCTCTCCCCCCTCCTCCCTCTCCTCCCCCTCTCTCTCTCCCCTCTCCACATGTGTGTGTGTCCAGGACACACACACATGTATGTGCCCAGAACACACACACACACGTGTATGTGTCCAGGACACCCCCCCCCCCCCGGCGCTAAAAATGAGGCTCCGACAATTGTCACCAGAATTATTGCTTCAGATTTCCCTCAACCGTGTTGCTGGGTTTTCTTTGGCCACATTGTTGACACATTTATGGTCGGCCAGTGTCGGCGCCTCGTGTCGGCCAGTGTCGGCGCCTCGTGTCGGCCAGTGTCGGCGCCTCGTGTCGGCCAGTGTCGGCGGCCCGTGTCGGCGGCCAGTGTCGGCGGGCCGTGTCGGCCAGTGTCGGCGGCCCGTGTCGGCCAGTGTCGGCGGGCCGTGTCGGCCAGTGTCGGCGGGTCGTGTCGGCCAGTGTCGGCGGGTCGTGTCGGCCAGTGTCGGCGCCCCGTGTCGGCCAGTGTCGGCGGGTCATGTCGGCGTTACTGTTGTCTATAGTAATAAATCCCTAAAGCCTATTATTTCCATACTGATTTTGTCTGCAGGAATTATGGGTTTAAAATTCCGAACAGCAAACAGCCCATGTTGGCCAAGCGGCGAGATGTTCGAACATGTATAGGCCTTCAGGGCCGAGGGGTGGTTACCATAGGCCTATAGTGATTGTCCTACTGCTGTTTGTAGGTGGGGGGACCCGGCCCCTTCCCCCCCCCCGCACTCTAGCTCTGGGGCTCAGGCATTGATCACTCTGATGACAAGTTATGAACCTGTTTTGTGAAGTGTTTAATGAGTGTGTAAGTGTGTAATAGTCGGGTGTGTGGTGGAGCCCCTTGCCTGGGAGACACACATCTGTTAGGCCAGATTTATGTCGCCAGGTGTGTGGCTGTGAGTCTCTCACACCTGGCCTGGTGTGTGGCTGGACACTCTACACACCTGGCCTGGTGTGTGGCTGGACACTCTACACACCTGACCTGGTGTGTGGCTGGACAGTCTCTACACACCTGGCCTGGTGTGTGGCTGGACACTCTACACACCTGACCTGGTGTGTGGCTGGACAGTCTCTACACACCTGGCCAGGTGTGTGGCTGGACAGTCTCTCACACCTGGCCTGGTGTGTGGCTGGACAGTCGCCACACACCTGACAGCTGGGGCTGTCAGGTGTGTGTTGACTCTCGTGACAGGGGGACGCTGGCCATGGGCTTGACAGCCTGACAGATCTTGGGGTTGACAGGAGTGAACGTTCCTGTCAACATACGCTGACCACTCTCATGATTAATACCTGCTCTCTCTCTGTCTCTCTCTCTCTATCTGTCTGTGTCTGTGTCTCTCTCTGTCTGTCTCTCTGTCTGTCTATCTGTCTGTCTCTATCTGTCTGTCTCTCTGTCTGTCTCTATCTGTCTGTCTCTATCTGTCTGTCTCTGTCTGTGTGTCTCTGTGTCTGTCTGTCTCTCTCTGTCTGTGTGTCTCTGTGTCTGTCTGTCTGTCTCTCTGTCTGTGTGTCTCTGTGTCTGTCTGTCTGTCTGTCTGTCTGTCTGTCTGTCTGTCTGTCTGTCTGTCTGTCTGTCTGTCTCTCTGTCTCTCTGTCTGTCTGTCTCTCTATCTGTCTGTGTCTCTGTCTGTCTGTCTCTCTGTCTGTCTCTCTATATGTCTGTCTCTCTATCTGTCTGTCTGTGTCTCTGTCTCTTTCCCCCCCCCCCTGCCCTCCCCCCCCGCCCCCGCGGATTAGGCAGATTAAAGTTTGGATTAAGTGTAGGATTAAAATACATCCTAAACGTTTCTGCCAAGATACCGATGCTATTATTAGGCAGCTCCAAACCAAAGTAGCCGTCACAACTGCAAGAAAAATGACAGGTTGGATAACAAGAACTTTTCACACTAGAGATGCTATACCGATGATGATACTCTTCAAGACGCTAGTGCTCTCTAGAGTGGAGTACTGCTGCACAATGACAGCCCCTTTCAAAGCTGGAGAAATTGCTGACCTGGAGAGCGTGCAGAGATCCTTTACTGCTAGAATCCATTCAGTAAAACATCTAAACTATTGGGACCGACTAAAGAGCCTAAATCTGTACTCCCTTGAGCGCAGGCGGGAGAGATACATAATAATTTACACGTGGAAGATATTAGAGGGGCTGGTCCCAAACCTGCACACAGAAATAACACCACATGAGACCAGGAGGCATGGCAGGATGTGCAGAATACCCCCGTTGAAGAGCAGAGGTGCAACAGGTACTCTGAGAGAGAACTATCAACATCAGAGGCCCGAGACTGTTCAACACGCTTCCACTACACATAAGGGGCATAACTGGCCGACCCCTCACAGTGTTCAAGAGAGAACTATCAACATCAGAGGCCCGAGACTGTTCAACACGCTTCCACTACACATAAGGGACATAACTGGCCGACCCCTCACAGTGTTCAAGAGAGAACTATCAACATCAGAGGCCCGAGACTGTTCAACACGCTTCCACTACACATAAGGGGCATAACTGGCCGACCCCTCACAGTGTTCAAGAGAGAACTATCAACATCAGAGGCCCGAGACTGTTCAACACGCTTCCACTACACATAAGGGACATAACTGGCCGACCCCTCACAGTGTTCAAGAGAGAACTATCAACATCAGAGGCCCGAGACTGTTCAACACGCTTCCACTACACATAAGGGGCATAACTGGCCGACCCCTCACAGTGTTCAAGAGAGAACTTGATAAACACCTCCAAAGAATACCTGATCAATCAGGCTGCGAGCAGCCGCGTCCAACAGCCTGGTTGACCAGTCCAGCAACCAGGAGGCCTGGTCGACGACCGGGCCGCGGGAACGCTAAGCCCCGAAATCATATTAAGTTAAGGGTCAAACCTGGTCTCATGCCGAGCTCTGGGAGTAAAAGAACTCGTGAAACCCACTCTAGGTATGTTCCAGGTATAGTGAGCGTAGAGAGATGGTAAGGTAGTGCCGACCTTCTTACCATTTGACAAGCGTTTAATATGACGCAGTGTTTTCCGAACAGAAGCGTTTAACTTGACGCAGTTTCTTCCGAACAGAAGCGTACGATTTGCATCAGACCCACCTTGACGTCGTAAGACGTCGTAAATTTCGTGTCGCTATGTCACTAAAGCATTAGAATTTGTGTGTAATTGGCGATGACGTCAAAATTGTAGTGTTTTGTGTGTAAAGAGAGAGATTGGACTGTTTGGGGCTGTGGATAGGTGGGCCGAGAGGTTAGGGGGGCAGGGCCGAGAGGTTAGGGGGCAGGGCCGAGAGGTTAGGGGGGCAGGGCCGAGAGGTTAGGGGGCAGGGCCGAGGGGTTAGGGGGGCAGGGCCGAGGGGTTAGGGGGGCAGGGCCGAGAGGTTAGGGGGGCAGGGCCGAGAGGTTAGGGGGGCAGGGCCGAGAGGTTAGGGGGCAGGGCCGAGGGGTTAGGGGGCAGGGCCGAGGGGTTAGGGGGGCAGGGCCGAGAGGTTAGGGGGCAGGGCCAGGGGTTAAGGGGGCAGGGCCCAGGGGTTAGGGGGCAGGGCCGAGAGGTTAAGGGGTGGGGGGGCATTGAGCGTCCAGCCAGGGGTAGGGGCCAGCCCCTGGAGGCTCACTATTGGAAGCAGTGCTCTGGGAAAGAACAGTTTCTCCAGTCGTTATAATAATACGATTACCAGCAGTTTATGGCCCAACTCTTAATTTGGCTGATGTGGGCTACAATCTGGAGGGACCCCCTGGGCCCCCTAGGAGGCAGGGGGGCCCTTGGAGGCAGAGGGGGGCCCTTGGAGGCAGGGGGGCCCCTAGGAGGCAGGGGGGGCCCTTGGAGGCAGAGGGGGGGCCGTTGGAGGCAGAGGGGGGCCCCTAGGAGGCAGAGGGGGGCCTAGGAGGCAGGGGGGCCCCTTGGAGGCAGGCAGGGGGGCCCCTAGCAGGCAGGGGGGCCCAGATGCTGGTGGCAGAGTGACACAGTATGAGAGAAGTCCATCCTTGTGGACCGTCGCTTGCTCTGCACCTACGTCCCTGGAGAGAGTCTTAGAATCCGGGCTTGAGGTCCAGTGGTCAGCCTTCACTTGTCATAACTTGGTCCAACAGGCTGTTGCTTGCAGCTGCCTAGGCACACAGTATCGTAGGCCTGCGTGTATCATAGTGTTCTATGGGCTCCTTGCCTACCTTGAGGCTACCTTGAGGTGCTTCCGGGGCTTAGTGTCCCCGCGGCCCGGTCGTCGACCAGGCCTCCTGGTGCTCTGAGCTACACAATCCAGGACAACATGGATTTAGAGCAGGCAGATCCTGTCTGTGTCACAGTTACTCAACCACTATGACAAAATTTTACATGACAAAATCACAGAAGCTTTAGAAGAAAAGCAAAATGCAGATGTTGTATACACAGACTTTGCAAAGGCGTTCGATAAATGTTGTCCCGTCTTGAGTACTGCTCAGTGCTCACTTCCCCCTTCAGAGCAGGAGAGGTGTTGTCCCGTCTTGAGTACTGCTCAGTGCTCACTTCCCCCTTCAGAGCAGGAGAGGTGTTGTCCCGTCTTGAGTACTGCTCAGTACTCACTTCCCCCTTCAGAGCAGGAGAGGTGTTGTCCCGTCTTGAGTACTGCTCAGTACTCACTTCCCCCTTCAGAGCAGGAGAGGTGTTGTCCCGTCTTGAGTACTGCTCAGTACTCACTTCCCCCTTCAGAGCGGGAGCGATTGCTGATATAGAGGGAATACAGAGAACATAGATTACTTATGTTGTATGAATGATGCTGTGACTCATACGTCAGGCTGTTAGCAGCCAGCCGCGTCCAACAGCCTGGTTGAGCAGTTACGGGTAGTGTGGAGTGAAGGCGCGGACCACGTGCCCTGCACGGAGGCGCGGACCACGTGCCCTGCACGGAGGCGCGGACCACGTGCCCTGCACGGAGGCGCGGACCACGTGCCCTGCACGGAGGCGCGGACCACGTGCCCTGCACGGAGGCGCGGACCACGTGCCCTGCACGGAGGCGCGGACCACGTGCCCTGCACGGAGGCGCGGACCACGTGCCCTGCACGGAGGCGCGGACCACGTGCCCTGCACGGAGGCACGGACCACGTGCCCTGCACGGAGGCGCGGACCACGTGCCCTGCACGGAGGCGCGGACCACGTGCCCTGCACGGAGGCGCGGACCACGTGCCCTGCACGGAGGCACGGACCACGTGCCCTGCACGGAGGCACGGACCACGTGCCCTGCACGGAGGCGCCTGACCACGTGACCCTGGAGGCGCGGACCACGTGCCCTGCACGGAGGCACGGGCCCTGCACGGAGGCACGGACCACGGGCCCTGCACGGAGGCACGGACCACGGGCCCTGCACGGAGGCACGGACCACGGGCCCTGCACGTCGTGGTCCAGGGGGCCCCCACGGGGGAGGCTTTCGTGGTCCAGGGGGCCCCCCGGGGGAGGCTTTCGTGGTCCTGGGGGCCCCCGGGGGAGGCTTTCGTGGTCCTGGGGGCCCCCCCCGGGGAAGGCTTCGTGGTCCAGGGGGCCCCCCGGGGGAGGCTTTCGTGGTCCTGGGGCACCCCCGGGGGAGGCTTTCGTGGTCCTGGGCCCCCCCCGGGGGAGGCTTTCGTGGTCCTGGGGGCCCCCCCGGGGGAGGCTTTCGTGGTCCTGGGGGCCCCCCGGGGAGGCTTTCGTGGTCCTGGGGGCCCCCCGGGGGAGGCTTTCGTGGTCCAGGGGGCCCCCGGGGGAGGCTTTCGTGGTCCAGGGGGGGCCCCCAGGGGGAGGCTTTCGTGGTCCAGGGGGCCCCCAGGGGAGGCTTTCGTGGTCCAGGGGGGCCCCGGGGGAGGCTTTCGTGGTCCAAGGGGGCCCCCAGGGGAGGCTTTCGTGGTCCAAGGGGCCCCCCCAGGGGAGGCTTTCGTGGTCCAGGGGGGCCCCAGGGGAGGCTTTCGTGGTCCAAGGGCCCCCCAGGGGAGGCTTTCGTGGTCCAAGGGGGCCCCCAGGGGAGGCTTTCGTGGTCCAAGGGGCCCCCCCAGGGAGGCTTTCGTGGTCCAGGGGGCCCCCAGGGGAGGCTTTCGTGGTCCAGGGGGCCCCGGGGGGCCTTTCGTTGACCAGGGGCCCAGGAGAGCATGGGAATAATGATGTCTGACGACCAACTCATTCTCCGAATTGACATTGTTTTAATACTAAGTGTAATAAGTACATTTCCTGACTGTCATACACAGTACATAATTGCACTTATGGGGCTGTTACATTTACCTCCCCATTTTTGGAAGCTGCCGACGACCTAACGTTTAGGGAGCATAACCAAGCAAATATTGCGTCAGCCAGAAAAATGATCGGATGGATTACGAGAACTTTCAAATCCCGGGATCCCATCACAATGGTTGTACTCTTCAAGTCACTTGTGTTGTCCCGTCTTGAGTACTGCTCAGTACTCACTTCCCCCTTCAGAGCAGGAGAGATTGCTGAAATAGTGGGAATACAGAGAACATATACGGCACGCATAGACGAGATAAAACACCTAAATTATTGGGATCGTCTCAAAGCTCTCCAAATGTACTCACAAGAAAGGAGACGAGAGAGATACCAAATAATATACACGTGGAAAATACTGGAGGGCCAGGTCCCAAATCTACACAGTAAAATAACAACGTACTGGAGTGAACGATATGGAAGAAAATGCAAGATTGAACCTGTGAAGAGCAGAGGTGCCATAGGCACAATCAGAGAACACTGTATAAACATCAGAGGTCCAGTGAAGAGCAGAGGTGCCATAGGCACAATCAGAGAGCACTGTATAAACATCAGAGGTCCAGTGAAGAGCAGAGGTGCCATAGGCACAATCAGAGAGCACTGTATAAACATCAGAGGTCCAGTGAAGAGCAGAGGTGCCATAGGCACAATCAGAGAACACTGTATAAACATCAGAGGTCCAGTGAAGAGCAGAGGTGCCATAGGCACAATCAGAGAACACTGTATAAACATCAGAGGTCCGCGGTTGTTCAACGTCCTCCCAGCGAGCATAAGAAATATTGCCGGAACAACCGTGGACATCTTCAAGAGAAAACTAGATTGTTTCCTTCAAGGAGTGCCGGACCAACCAGCTGTGGTGGGTATGTGGGCCTGCGGGCCGCTCCAAGCAACAGCCTGGTGGACCAAACTCTCACAAGTCGAGCCTGGCCTCGGGCCGGGCTGTGGTGGGTATGTGGGCCTGCGGGCCGCTCCAAGCAACAGCCTGGTGGACCAAACTCTCACAAGTCAAGCCTGGCCTTGGGCCGGGCTGTGGTGGGTACGTGGCCCTGCGGGCCGCTCCAAGCAACAGCCTGGTGGACCAAACTCTCACAAGTCGAGCCTGGCCTCGGGCCGGGCTTGGGGAGTAGAAGAACTCCCAGAACCCCATCAACCAGGTATCAACCCCCGCAAGCACAACTAGGTAAGTACAACTAGGTGAGTACACAGCCGCTTGACAAGAGAGAGAGAGAGAGAGAGCCAGCTTACCTTAGAGCGAGCTTAGAGAGCCAGCTTACCTTAGAGCAAGGTAAGAGCGAGCTTAGAGAGCCAGCTTACAGCTCAGCTTAGCTGCCAACACCCACACATTGTGTCAGCAAGGCGGACAGCCCGCCTCCTGTCATTACTCTCACTATATCTCTCCCATGATATACTGGACTTGTACCCAAGATTGGCTATGTAGTATATCTGTTATACAATGCTTGTACCTATAACCTGAGCTTGTAAACGCATCTTAATTACCTTCAGTGGTTAAGTGTTTCATATCTCACTAGTTTCTATGGAAGCCATCTTACCCTATTAGAGTTGGAGAGACATAGGTGTGTATATATATATATATATATATATATATATATATATATATATATATATATAATATATATATATATATATATATATATATATATATATATAATATGTATGTATGTATATGTGGATATGTACTCACCTATTTGTGCTTGCGGGGGTTGAGCTCTGGCTCTTTGGTCCCGCCTCTCAACTGTCAATCAACTGGTGTATGTGTAGGTATATGTGTGTGTATTTGTATACATGGTATGTGGAACCTGGTCAGAATTGGGGTTTTGTTGTTGTTTAAGATTCGCTACTTGGAACAAAAAGTCCCAAGTAGCACGGGCTATGGTGATCCCGTAGTGGACTTGTGTGCATTTTTCATTTGTAAACGCACATTAATGACGTTGTGTAAAAAGACACGTTGAACACTACGTAGGACAGACGAAAATCTGTGTATCTATGTCTGTAGGTTAGATTAACATTTTAAAAGCACTATACAATCACCTTCCGTGGTTGATTGTTTAATAAATCACTCAACTATATGTTTAACACATCTCTCACCCTGTCCATGGAGGAGAGAAGAAAATGTGTATATGCTGGTTAGCATTGTAAATGTCCGGCCACGGCTGTGGTAGATTATAATAATAATAAAAAAAACCGTGCCCACCCCACCCCGACGTCGCCACCCACCCCGACGCCACCACCCACCCCGACGCCACCACCCACCCCGACGCCACCACCCACCCCGACGCCACCACCCACCCCGACGACGCCACACCCACCCCGACGACGCCACCCACCCCGACGACGCCACCACCCACCCCGACGACGCCACCACCCACCCCGACGCCACCACCCACCCCGACGATACCACCCCGACGCCACCACCCACCCCGACGCCACCCACCCACCCCGACGCCACCACCCACCCCGACGCCACCACCCACCCCGACGCCACCACCCACCCCGACGCCACCACCCACCCCGACGCCACCACCGACACCCCGACGATACCACCACGACGCCACCACCCACCCCGACACGACGCCACCACCCACCCCGACGCCACACCCACCCCGACGACACCACCACGACGCCACCACCGACACCCCGACGCCACCACCCACCCCGACGCCACCACCCACACCCCGACGACACCACCACGACGCCACACCCACCCCGACGCCACCACCCACCCCGACGCCACCACCCACCCCACCCCGACGACACCACCACGCCACCACCCACCCCGACGACACCACCCACCCCGACGCGACGCCACCACCCACCCCGACGACACCACCACGACGCCACCACCCACCCCGACGCCACCCCCAGGGCCCCCTGGGAAAGATTATGGCGCAGGTTAGAGGCGCCCCGGGCGTTACAGGCGCCCCGGACACTTAACACCGTCCGCGGGCTGCCCTCAGTCACCTGATCCCACCAGGACAGTTGTGTAGCGCCGCTGATGATGCTACTTCATGATGTGGACCGTGAGACGCTGAGTGTAGGGCAGGTTCCCAGGGCAGGTTCCCAGGGCATGCAGGGGCGCCTGGCCTCGGCCCTGGGGCTCCCCTGGACATCCCCTCCACCCCTCCCTGCTGCAACAAAGCCCCCGGTGGCTGGGTGGTAATCTCTCTCCCACCCCACCCCTCTCCCACCCCACTCCCTCCCACCCCACTCTCTCCCACCTCACTCTCTCCCACCCCACCCCTCTCCCACCCCACCCCTCTCCCACCCCACTCTCTCCCACCCCACTCTCCCACCCCACCCCTCTCCCACCCCACCCCTCTCCACCCCACCCCTCTCCCACCCCACTCTCTCCCACCCCACTCTCTCCCACCCCACTCTCTCCCACCTCACTCTCTCCCACCTCACCTCTCTCCCACCTCACCCCTCTCCCACCCCACTCTCTCCCACCCCACTCTCTCCCACCCCACTCTCTCCCTCCCCACTCTCTCCCACCCCACTCTCTCCCACCTCACCCCTCTCCCACCCCACTCTCTCCCACCCCACTCTCTCCCACCCCACTCTCTCCCACCTCACCCCTCTCCCACCCCACTCTCTCCCACCCCACTCTCTCCCACCCCACTCTCTCCCACCTCACCCCTCTCCCACCCCACTCTCTCCCACCCTACTCTCTCCCACCCCACTCTCTCCCACCTCACTCTCTCCCACCTCACTCTCTCCCACCCCTGCTACGGATGTGCGATAGGTTTGCCTTAAACCAGCAAATAGTAGAACCAACTAGGAAGGAGAACACGCTGGACCTCATTTTCACTAATAATGATGAGTTGATCGGGAACATAATGATTACAAATACCTGTTACTCAGATCACAACTTAATTGAAGTTCTGACAACCATGGGGAATGGACCTTCAAAACCAGTCCAGATTCCCGGTGGAGGAGATTTCAGCAAATTCAACTTCAATAATAAACGGATAAACTGGGAACAAATAAACCAGGACTTCACAGAAATAAACTGGGAAGAACAGCTAGGAAATGCAAACCTGAACCAGTGCCTGGAAAAAATAAGCTCAGTAGCACTAGAGATATGTTCAAACCGCATACCCCTAAGAAAAAAGAGAAAGAGATGCAGATTGGAACGGGAACGTCGTTCCCTATATAGGCGAAGAAAACGAATCGCGGAACAACTTGAGAGTCGCACCTTATCTCAAGAACGGCGAAGAAGGTTAGGTAGAGAAATAGAAACAATTGAACTCAAGCTACAAGAATCATACAAAACCCAGGAGAGGCAAAGAGAGCAAAAGGCCATCAGTGAAATAGAGAGAAATCCGAAATATTTTTCTCCTATGCAAAATCAAGATCAAAAACCACATCTAGTATCGGGCCCCTGCGAAAGGGAGATGGAACTTTCACAGATGACAACAAAGAAATGAGCGAGTTACTGAGGAAGCAGTACGACTCTGTTTTCAGTGAGCCATTAAATGCACTAAAGATTGATAACCCAAATGAATTTTTCGTGGATATGATACCAACATCAAATCACATATCAGACGTCGCCCTATCCCCACTAGATTTTGAAGAAGCCATAAACAGTATGCCTATGCACTCTGCACCAGGCCCGGATTCTTGGAACTCCATATTCATCAAGAACTGTAAAAAACCACTATCGCAGGCCCTTCACATTCTGTGGAGACAAAGCCTAGATACTGGCGTTATCCCTGACATACTAAAAACAGCAGAGATAGCACCACTCCATAAAGGAGGAAATAAGGCAGAGGCAAAAAATTACAGACCGATAGCACTAACATCGCACATCATAAAAATTTTTGAGAGAGTGCTAAGAAGTAAGATCACAAAATACATGGAATCACAGCATCTCCATAACCCCGGACAACATGGTTTCAGAGCAGGGCGCTCTTGCCTGTCGCAGTTGCTGGACCACTATGATATGGCATTAGATGCTATGGAAGACAAACAAAACGCTGATGTAATTTACACAGATTTCGCAAAAGCTTTTGATAAATGTGACCATGGTGTTATTGCACATAAAATGCGTTCAAAAGGAATTACCGGGAAAATAGGCAGATGGATCTACAATTTCCTGACTAACAGAACCCAATGTGTAATAGTCAACAAAATAAAATCCAGCCCATCAACCGTGAAGAGCTCAGTACAGTCCCCCAGGGCACTGTGCTTGCTCCAGTACTTTTTCTCATCCTCATCATATCGGACATAGACAAGAACACAACCTATAGCACTGTATCATCCTTTGCAGATGACACTAGGATTTTCATGAGAGTAAACAACATAGAGGACACGGCAAACCTCCAATCAGATGTAGATCAGGTCTTTCAATGGGCTACAGAAAATAATATGGTGTTTAACGAAGATAAGTTCCAGCTCCTGCGCTACGGAAAAATTGAAAATATAAAAACAGAAACCACGTACAAAACTCACTCAAATCATAACATAGAACGAAAAGGCAATGTAAAGGATCTGGGTGTACTCATGTCGGAAGACCTTACCTTTAAAGAACACAATAAAGTAGCCGTCACAACTGCAAGAAAATGACAGGTTGGATAACAAGAACTTTTCACACTAGAGATGCTATACCGATGATGATACTTTTCAAAACGCTTGTGCTCTCTAGAGTGGAGTACTGCTGCACAATGACAGCCCCTTTCAAAGCTGGAGAAATTGCTGACCTGGAGAGCGTGCAGAGATCCTTTACTGCTAGAATCCACTCAGTAAAACATCTAAACTATTGGGACCGACTAAAGAGCCTAAATCTGTACTCCCTTGAGCGCAGGCGGGAGAGATACATAATAATTTACACGTGGAAAATATTAGAGGGGCTGGTCCCAAACCTGCACACAGAAATAACACCACATGAGACCAGGAGGCATGGCAGGATGTGCAGAATACCCCCGTTGAAAAGCAGAGGTGCAACAGGTACTCTGAGAGAGAACTATCAACATCAGAGGCCCGAGACTGTTCAACACGCTTCCACTACACATAAGGGGCATAACTGGCCGACCCCTCACAGTGTTCAAGAGAGAACTATCAACATCAGAGGCCCGAGACTGTTCAACACGCTTCCACTACACATAAGGGGCATAACTGGCAAACCCCTCACAGTGTTCAAGAGAGAACTGGATAAGCACCTCCAAAGGATACCTGATCAACCAGGCTGTGACTCATACGTCAGGCTGCGAGCAGCCGCGTCTAACAGCCTGGTTGATCAGTCCAGCAACCAGGAGGCCTGGTCGACGACCGGGCGCGGGGACACTAAG